>MU388319.1:0-97548 GCA_022578535.1 Jackrogersella minutella
ACTTAGACTTTTGATTATGCCACAAAAGCATAAAGTCCAGAATACGTAAGCCCACAGTGTGCCTATGCACAAACTATACAGTGGATGCGACAACAAGGTAACCATATATCTCAAATCCCGACTAAACTGGAAGCTATCTTCTACGGTTGAAGTTGAAGTAGAAATATAAACCTTTATTTTTTATTAACTGAAGTATCCTTTAAGTTCGAATCTTTCGACAATCGTCCGTTTGAAGAATACAGCAACATCAATGCTATGCTTTGGGGTATATGGTGTAAATCGTGATGCAATATGTCCCGCTCACCAAGCACCACGAAGTCCCATTTTCGGGACTTCTTATATGGGACATCGAAAGCGTGGACTCGTAAAAGACATCGGGCTGTTGGTCATTCTGCAATCGCCCAATCGGTGGTGATCTCCTCTCTTACTTTCCGACACCACTTCCAGATTGCTTCCTCGAAATCAACCCACACTTGGGGGTCGCTGTTGTAGACCACGCCCATCACATCTACTTTTAGCAGCACTTCCCACCGCAGCTCGCCTGCTTTGCTCCAGTATCGAAGATTATCCGCACACCTGTACGGCTTCTGCGTATCGGTATGAAACGTCCCGATGGCACCGAAGCGTCGTCGAGATTTCCTGACCGCTGCGTTGTGGAGCTTGACAAGCCTTAGTCCGTTTTGCATACTTTCCAGGAACGGTGTTGGCAGCTGTGATGCCTTGTCTAACGGCGTCCATGGAGGTAAAGGCTCGGCTTCGTTGTCGATCGAACTTAGAAATGCAATCTCACGTTCGACTTCCTTTCCGGACCAATCTCCTTTCACCCATGTCCAGCTCGCCCTTTCATCACGCTCAGCCTTCTCAATTTCTTCCTCCTTTCTGAGCATGTCGCGAATGCTGTCAATCCAGGAGTTCATTGTCTTGTACTCGTCCCCACGAAGACCACCGGCAAAACTCCTAGTTGCCATGTGTTTCAATACCTCCATGACGGAAAGCAACTCCGAGCGTATCTCCTTTTCGGACTTAATAGCATCCAAACGATCGGGATGCTCGTGTGCTGTGTAATATATCTTCGCGGCACGGATGGCTAGTGTCATCACGTCGAGCAATTGCACCCCCTGAACTTCGTACCATGTTTGTGTTCTGGGAGGGACTGAAGGCATCTTGGTTGGCGCAGCCTCCAATAATGATCTCGAGGCAGAATCTAACGCCTTCGTCAAGTCTGCTTTCAGCTCCTCGATGGTGGGCGGTTTGGGGATGTGCTTTTCCCGGTGGTTATAGGTACTTGTAGTCGGCGGCAAGACGTCTAGTTCTGGTTCCTCGAACTCGTCCGAATAAAACCCATCTTGATCATCAGTGGGGGATTCGACCATGGGACCGCCACTAAAATTCTGAGCACTAAGATCCGGGCTGCTTGCCATTGACGCATACGGGGAGTCACCATCTGAAGCAGTGAGCTTCGGGCTTAGCAAAGAGGGACTATCCAACTGCGACAAGTCCAATGTCGCTCGAGGGTGCCGTTTTCTTGCCAGCTGGCCTCCTTTCCCATCCAACAGCCCCGTCCTTGCGAAGTAGTATTGGAGGTGGGAAATGCTTCCCAGACTCAGAACACTCTCTCGGTGTCTCGCACTAGAAGCGAAGTCTGTCCCTTGCGGCTTTGTATATCCACGCCTTTTTAGGAGCCTCTCAAAGCTTCCCGTAGATTGGCGCGAGGACGCAATGCTGATATCCGATCTTCTAGACTGAAAACTTGCAGAAGACAGTCTGGAAAACGCCTCACTGCTTACCGAATCTCGAAATGAGCCATCGGTACTAGAGGAGCGGGAAATGGACGAAGCGGTCGAGACGCAGCGAGCCGAGTTCGACCTATTAGGAGGTCCCAGGGCCGCGCTAGGGGTTCTCTCAGGAGAGGGGGAGTCACGACGGAACGTCGGGCGGTCATCTTGATTGGCTGACATGACTTGAGTTACGAGACGTGAGAGTCCCGGTGCTCTGTTGGAGGAGACTACAAAGCAAATCTGTTATATGCGTCGGCGGTGGGATCGCAAAGGTGAATCCTGTTGCGAGAAGGGAAGAGCGGAGAGCACGCGGCCAAAACGAAAGTGTGTTAGGGCTGTTCAACAGCTTCGGATTAGATAGATATAAATGAGAAGAGAACGTTTCCAAATCGGTTAAAGAGCTGGACGAACCATGAAAGGCTATGAAGAGTGTCAACTGTCAATAATGTGTGAAACAAGTTCGATATCGACTTATGTGTCAGATGATAAACAGTCAAATATACATATACAGGTGGCCGTTTCCCATATGAGATCAATGGGATCAAATGGGATCAGTGGGATCAATGGGGGGATATCTTACCACTTTCGTATCTAGCGTAATATGCCCGTGAGCGAGTGGGACTTTGGAGAAGGGACAAGGGGCTATAGAAATTATTCCATATAATTTTGGCCCACAATGCCCGCAATACACCTTCTATCGCGTCAAATCGGTCCTCGGCTGAGTGGAGACGCGTAAAACGAAACGAAAAACCTCTTGACCAATGACAGTTCTCCCCCTTGCCCCCTTTTTTATTATTATTCTTAAGTTAGAATCGGTATTAGAAGTTTTCTTGAACAAATGAGAAGTTATTTTCTGATAACTTCACTTTCTGATTATGTGAATATGTTTCTTATATTGAAGATATTCAAAGAAGCTGAAGAAGAAGAAGAAGGATATCGAGAAAAAAGGACTTGACGGTTGTTTAATACGCAATCCTATAATTATACAAACATGAGGGCAATAAGTAGTCGAAGTGTCGAAGTGTCGAAGTGTTGAGGCTAATTAAAGGCAGCACATTGGACTGTGTATTGGCTGGCTGGGCAACAAGATTAATTACATTCTTGTTTGCGCAAGAGTATTTGACATTATGAATTCCTCCTTTCTCTTTGAATCATGACAACTTATTTCCTCGTCATCGAGATGCTCGAGTCCTGCCGAGCACATAAATGAATTGTGATCGTAGCTTTATTCACTTCTTACCATATGTACATAATATCTGAGGTGATCTCTAATTGTGCTACTGTGAACTCTGGCCATAACGAATCATATGTACAACGAATTCTCGATATAACGAATTACCACCTGCGTTTTTTGCGATTCATTATGGCTAGAGTTCACTGTACATACTTATGTACATTCCAAATATGCAGCAACCCTACAGACAGCTGTCAGTTCTGCAAGTGATGACTGTTCTTATATTAGCAATCGATTCCGACTCGACTGCATCTGCATAATCGCTGCAGGAGGATAATGCATAATGCGTGTGATGGTGTTTCTAGAAGCTTTGCCCGCCGGACTGACACCGCAAATCCTTCCTCTCTCAACTACTGAGGTACAAAATCGAATTATTCAAGAACATAATATGAGACATAGTTCCACATAATGACATAATATGAGACATGTCTGCGTAGTATTTCGTAAAACCACATACGTATATGGATTTGTGAAAAGTTATGTTAGATGCTCTGTATAATATGTGTATGTATCCTCATTTCATGGAAAACTCGTCCTGTTGCAATCTTCATTTTGCGCCTTCCCCGACCCTAGTCTAATCTAAGTTGGATGAGATGGCATGGTATGCTGACAACGTAACCCTGATCCTCACCATGTGGCATGCTTGTGTGGTCTTCGTGCACGAGGCACCTTGAGGCATCATCTTTAATATTTGCTATCATAATGGTGACATGGTGAAATAAGTGAGATCTTTAACGAAAGGCTAAGGCGGTTGACAACTTGAGAGAACGGGTTCTGTCCTAATAGGAAAGCATTGCGGCGTACACATACATATCTTGAGGGTCTGCCCTGGTACATCGAGAGAGCTGCCGTCCTTTGAACCCTTACAGATTGTGTAGGCTGCCTCAGCCGTTTAGGTAGGTATCCAATGTATTTCCCATGTGGATGCTATCGGTCGTCTGAGCAATAATGCATATGCAGAGTGCAACGGTCCGCAAAGCCATGCTAACTTGACGTGCCATCTCCACATTGGCGTTCAGTTTATGAGGCGCTGTCTGCTGCTAGTTGAGCTTCCGGGCTCCCGGGGTATTCTCGAAGAAACCGAGCCGCGAATTAATGAGATTACCGGAAACTGGGTCTGATGAATGAATGACCGTTACCCCGGGGAGAGGGCTCACAAGCCCCGAATTGCCTTGCTTGATATTTAATTAGACAATGCACAGCTGAACGAAACAACGTTGCCCTGTCTCTTTTACCATCGTTCTTCATCTGCCTCATGCTTCTATCCCTCATACTATTGCATCGTATCATGCTGTGGCGTATGTACAGCAACGTCGGATTGTGACAGATGCACGAATCGTTGCTTTTTGATCCATTGTGGCCGATTGTAACGGCCTGAAACTACTGAAAGTAGCTTAAAAGTGAGCTAGCAGATTGGGCATCGACCTCATAAATCTGAGCAATCTCTTTTCTTGTTTACCTTGAACTTTACCAACTATTACCTAGACGAAGCTTTGTGGGTGAATCATCGTCGTGACCGTCCCCTTTGTCTGTTGGCCAGCTACGATCCTACTCTAGCGAGGACAATCTCCTGAGTCGCAGATGCGAGACGAATCTTAAACCCGCCAAGTTCGTGGTATATTTTCCCGTCGAGGTCGATCAGATTCTATTCGTCAACAAAGTTGAATTGAGTAGGAAAGTGATCGGGTAGAATCATCGAGGATTTTCGATTTAGAGGACGGATGTTAAAAAAGGAACAAGGAACTAGGAACTGGGAATTGGAACCAAGGCACGCCAAAATTGGATCGACCCACCCATTACCTTACAAAGTCAAATGGTGGAAACTTTTTTACAAGTCCCTTGCCGGTACTACTGCATGCTAAAAGGGGAGGTGTTACCCTGGGTACCTACCTGAAATTTTATTAAAAACGAATTAAGACGAAAAGGTCATTGGCCACATTGCATAAGGTTTTTGCGCATGTCTGTATATGTAAGTACAATATTTTCCTTTGCATGTACAAGAACTTAGAGTATGTAAGCGATACGCAGGGTGGCAGGGGATAAAAAGCAATTACCGACGTACGAATACATTCCGTACTCGATATCGGATACTTGAGTCTTAAGTCTTGACTGGTACAAATGTAACCAATCGAAATCGCGTCCCCCCACCAATTAAAGCACCAATCAATTTTTACAAGTCTCGTCGGACACGCCAATTCCTCCCCCCGTTCTGCCCGTTCTCCAACCACGTACGTGTAATTCCGTTAATTCTATCCTAGAAAAATAGGAGATCATCCCGTGGCTTGCAAAGATAAAAAAAAAATTAACAATTAACAAGGAGCCCATCGCTTATGTCTGTGCAGTGCAGTAGGAAGTGGGCAACAACACAGACTGCTGCCTCATCCATGATCCGAGAACAACCAACGAGGGATTGAAGAAAGACGAAAAAGAATAATAACGAAAAGAAAGGGAAAAATAACAGAAATAATAATAAAAAGAGTGATATATATCAAACGGGCAAAAAAAGAACCTATCACTTATTTCGGTAAATGACAGGCCCATCTGGAGCCGGCCTAGCTGCACCAGCACCAGCACCAGCATCAGCAAGACCAGATGCAGCAGCAACAGCAGCGACGGCGCCAACTTCTACATCACCGAACCACCAAGACCAGCACCACATCACCCGGTCTTCTTCCTCTGCTCGCCAATCTCCCACACCGAAGACCTCCGCTTTTTCGGAGCCAGGATTGACTACCCATCAACAACAACGTCAACTGCAACAAAATGCCGCCGAACAATCTATCCAAATTTTGACATTTTCTGACGTCCCGACCGATTTGGTACAGCTCGGTCCTCTCCCACAAGACGACAACAATATCAATAACAACAATTATATCGACATCAATAATAATAATTCTTTCGCCACCGCCGCCGCCGCCGCAGCAGCCAAGGCTAAAAATCATCAACCGCGCAAGCCTTCTCCTGGATTAGCAGCCCGTCTTAAGGCCCTGGGTTTCGGCACTCAAAGACAGTCATCACCTTCGCTTCAGCCATCCATTCATGAAAACATCGGCCGTCTATCGGAAGACCAGTTACGAGTACTCGATCGAAACCACCAAGCTAATTCTAACGAATTAATTGTCGAACGACGCGGTCGTCCTTGGAAGGGTGCTGGTACCCCTCTTCAGCTGTTGAGGTCCAAGTCCAGTCGCGACTCGTTTCGGAGGAAGAGCGCGGCGAGCGAGGAAGAGAAACCATCGCCACCTGTTCAGGCAGAATCCCCTTCCAAGCCTGAGCTCTTGCCCGAGATCATAGAAGCTCCGCCCCTGGATATGGACACTAACAAATATCGATTGCCTGACCACACTAATGGAAATGGCACCAAGGCTCAGTTAGATACGCGCAAGGAACACATCCAGCGAGACACCTCCGCCCCGTCCTATGAAGCCGAGGAGTCCCAAACACCACCTCCTTTACCACCTAAGGATACGCCGCCTAGAGGCAACACTCCTGCCGACTATGTCTCCGATCTACCCTCCTATTTCAATCCACTCGGTCTTCAACGGCCTGGGTCCATTTACACCATATCCCGCGCCTCGTTCGCTAACCAACTCGCCCAGCTTACCGCGCTGCAGCTACCTGATGCTGAATTGCTATCGAGCAAGGTCGCCGCTATTCCCACCGCCCAGGCAGCCACGAAAGCTTTACTAGGCGCTGCCGAACAGATTCGGAGCTGGATCTCGAAAGCTTCCGAGGTCATCGGAGGTCTCGATAGTGATGATGACGTCGAGTGGGCGGCAGCCGGTGGCAGAGAAGGGTACGAAGAGGTGGAAAATGCCATTACGAGATTCGAAAGTCTGATTAATGTTTACGTGGGCGCAATTGAGGAACTTCAAAGCCGACGGGATATTGCTCATGTGTCTAGCGAGGACCTGCAAAGAGCAGTGACACAGATGGAAGCGATCATGAGCGAATGGACCAAGATTCGCACTACTTTGAACAGCATCAAAGGTCAGGTCGAGACGGCGATGGAATGGGAAGAACTTTGGAATATGGTTCTCGGCGATATCCAGAACGAAATGGACGAGCTGAGCCGATTGATATTCGAAATGGAAGAACGACGCCACAAGTCCATAATGGCAGTCTCTAATGGGGATGGATTAGACATTGGCGACCTCGAAACCATCGTCGAGGAAACCCCTCCAGCTGTTGCACGCAATAACAGATACAGCGTACCTTCATTTCCGCTTAGTCCGAGTTCTCCAGGAACTCCGGCGCTCACCCAAGACGACTCGAGCTTACTGGCATTGTTTGCAAGGATGCAACCGCTGAGAGCATCCTTAGACTTCTTGCCTATGCGACTATCCGTATTCGAAGCAAGAGCCTCTGGAGCCTTCCCGACAGCCTGCGAGGAGCTTGAGATGAGGAGAGACGGCTTAGAAGCTAGCTACAAGAAGCTTGAGAAGGATGCCGAATCTCTGAGAAAGGAACTTGGGGAGGATAAGTGGGTTCTGGTCTTCCGCGGTGCTGGTAGGCAGGCTCAGAAAATGACTGAGTCTGTAGACCGAAGCATGGGAAAATTGCGAGAAGCCGTAGACCAGGGCTTGCAGCTTTCCAATCCTGCAGCCATGAGCAAGAAGATCGAGAGCTATGAAGCGAAGAAAGTACACTACGGGCCAGCCATTGAGCGCGTACTATCCATAATCGACAAAGGCGTCAAGGATAGACTCACTGTAAACGGAGAAATTCTGAGATTACATACCGAGTTGCAGTCGAAGTGGGCAGAAGTGAGGGAGTCGATGGCAAAGATGACTATCATCCTGGAGGAGATCCAGTCTGACAAGCAAAACCAACAACTGCGAGACTCCATCTCAAGCATGCTTTCGAACGATAGGTCTACTATTGCTAGTGGCAACGAGACCCCTGGAAGTTCACCGCCCTCGTCGGTTGTCATGTCCAGCCTTGGTCTGGATCCGATCACTCCAGCAACACGGAACAAGAGGCGCACTACCACCAGTGGTTCGAGTCATCTACCCCAGCCCTCAGCGGCTCGCAGAAGTAGCTCGAGTTTAGCCCCTCCTCCACGACGGGGCGCCGGATCTCGATTATCTACATTTCACCCGAGCACTTCCAGCATGACGACACCACCTCGGAGCGGCTCTGCCACGCCTCTCGCGACTCGTCTCCCACGGTCCAGCTCCAATGTCGCTGACAACCGTCCGCGATGGAATGCATCTACCAACACCAACGACTCTGATGTTGGACACAACTTCAAGCCGCTCAGCCTTACTACCCCCAGCCCGTACGCTAGAAAGACCCCCACTTCCTCGCACTCGAATTCCGGAACATCCAAGCTTCCTCTTCGCAGTCCATTGGCAAGAGCGACTTCATCGTCGCCGATTCCAGAGGATACGCCCCCTAGGAAAAGTACATCTCGGCTCTCCTTCCGCGATAGGATTAATGCTGCTGCCTCTTCGGGACAGCCAACTGCCAAGCCTCGATTCGTCACGCAAGGCTCTAGTTCTAGCTCTGCCTTGGATAACCGGAGAGTGTCATTGCAACCCCCGAGGCCGGGTAGCAGCGTTGGCGATTTCAGACACTCTCGACCGGCTAGCTCCCTCGCCATGACCAATCGACGTAGCAGTTTACTTCCTCAGCCTAGATCGAAGGCAGAGGATGAGCAAGGCCGCTGTAGCCCAAATGCTGCAGCCGCTGCTCGTTTTGCTATGCGCCAGGGTAGCAGCACAGGAGAGTCGAAACCAAGAGACAACAAACCCCGTTGGCACTTTTAACAATGAATTATCATTTTCGTTTCGAAAATGATAATTCAGCTCACCGCGAGCCACCATAGCGGAGAGGACTTCGCCACTCCCCTTGTAACATTTCCCATTTGTTGAAGGCCCGCCAGACGGGCTTTGTCTCCTTGTGTTCAATTCTACTCCAATGATACCACGAAGGACTGCTTTTCGAAAGATCCGGCTTCCAGGTTGCATAATCGGTAAACGGGCTTGCGCGGCTGGCAAGAATCTCGTTGACAGCAGAGCACAATGTTACGCATAGCAGAGACGTCTCCTTGCGGTTGGATTATTTATCACATGTCCATTACCATCCCGCCATACCTTGACGCGGAACGAGGGCAAACGCAGCATTGGCGAATTGCGGAGGCGGGCCAGAGGCGTTCTTGAGGAAATTTTTCTATTACTTTTTTTTATTACCGGTTTCAACGAAGGAGGTTGTCATGGAAATGGTCCCGTCACAATGATACCTCTTATTTATGTCATTTTGGTCGTCAGCGAGAAACTCACATTTTTGCGGGGAGCGGGGGGTCTATGCATACAGCTAAGGGGGGAAGAGAGCAAGCGAGCAAGCGTCTTATCATTCCGAGGAGCGGACAGATTGAGCATGCCAAGAGAAGCAGAGAGAGGAAGACTGAGGAGCAACAGCGAGAAGCCGAGAAGAGGTCTGGGGTATATTCTTTTCTTTTTTCTTCCTACGCCTCTTCGCGGGAAGATGGATCCGAAACCCCAAGACAGGCGAAGCGTTGTGTTGTATGATATACCCAATCAAACCTACCTACATGTGCCACCCACTCATTGGTCGTCTTTTTTTGCGAAGGCCAAACAGTGCAGGAAAAGAGTGAGGCCCGAGATAGGAAAGATGCGTTTAGGAAGTGTGAGGGCGGCAGCGGGAGTCAGAGACGCAGTCCATAAATTTGAGAATTGGTATTGATCCATCCCATAGATCAAATTAGGTGAAACTTGTCTTGTGTTGTGCTAGATGATGTTAATTCGAAGAAGCGATAGAGATCTCCATTGAGTTAATAGTAATGACCGGACGAGTAAGCGGACGTCCTCGCCCATGATAGTTGGATAGGCCCTCGCGAGTGCACACGATGGTCCATTAAAGAGAACGTACGTGCGTAGTCTTGTCTATAGCTATTCAGTCTACGTGTCCGTCATGTATGCCTAACCTGACTGCCTATTTGCTGTTCCATTTAACTACATGCTCCGCCGGTGTCCTTCCTAGCCAGTAGAAGCTGGGATGGGCTCGCTTTATCTTGTTGATCCATAGATCGATTATATGTATCCTTAGCCTACACATTACAACAACCTACCTACAATCACGGCTAGTAAAGGTCGGCTCGAAGACATTCCGTGTTGCATCATACATATCTCTTCTTCCAGCCGTATGTTCTCATCCAAACCCTTAAAAACATACACATACATATCAAAAACGCATCGAATAAGTTCCAAGTGTCAAGTTTCTCGTCATCTTTGATTTCTACCTCTACGCGAAGTAGATCTAAGGCTTATTTAGGGTATCCGTCTATCTTTCATTGTTGTCTACCTCGGAACAGAGAGAGGCCATGCGATTGCGGCGGGAAGACTCCGTGCCTGACGGTCCAGTCCATGAGTTAAAGGACGGACGAGAGAAAGAAGAAAAAGGCAATAATAAATGGAACACAAACACACCCCTGAGTACGCCTTGCGTTCGCCGTACCATGCAGTTGTCGTCCATGCCATGCAAAAAAAAGGCGTTAGAAATAACGTATCATAACACCCCAAGTAAAAAGTTGATATAAACTCGCGCCCCCCCTTGGGTTTCACTTCAAACGAGACTCGGCTCGTCAATACTCCATGAGCCCGATGCCGCTATGTCCTGCGCCCTGAGATTTGGCTCTGCTACTGCCGCTCGTTTTCCCCGTGGACCGCCCCTGTCCCGCGGTGCCGCTGGCGGCCTTCCGGCTGCTGGCCGTGGCTTTCTTTTTGACGCCCCCGTATGACTTGCCGCCTCTGCTCGAAGCCCCCGACGACCTACGTGCGAACGGCTTCTTGCTTCCGCGCCATGTGCCTCCCTTGGGTGCCCGGGGTGCCGACGACGTCGAGCGCGCACGAGACGCCGTTGACCCTCGGGCCGTGCGCCCGGCTGGGCCCGCGAAGTATGCTGAAACTGCACCCTGGTTCTCATTGTCCTCTTCGTCGAAGTCGACGTCCTCCATGTCCTCATCGCTCGAAACAAGATCCACCACATTGCGGGAGCCGGACGCTGTAGCGACGCCTCGGGGGCCCATGATTTCCTGGTATCGTATATGGAATTGCCGGATCAGGGGCAAGAACATGTTACCGTACCTAACCACTTTATCGCCGTTGATGCCCGGAATCGAGTGCATTTCATCCAGCGACATGGTCCATTTGATAGCCATCTCCCGCAGTTGTTGCTCGGTAAAGATGGGCGTACGCAGGTTTTTGGAGTTCCGCAGATTCTCTTCAAGCTCTTTGGCCTCCCTGAGGAAGTTACGGATGATATCGTCGTGGAGATCACTCAACTCGGCATCGTTCATCCGCGCGTCGTGCGATATTGGTGGGCCAAGTGATTTTTGCTGGGCTCGACCTCTAGACCGAGGAGCCATCGTCTCAAAATCGTCATCAGACTCATCATGTACTACAAACCCATCTTTGGCATACCCATTGCTGAATCTAGAGTACTCCTCGTCGCTTTCTTCGTCGTCTAACATCGCAACAGCCTTTCCTTTTTTTTTTCGTTCCCTGCCGAGAACAGGTGATGATACATTTGTAGAAGGGAAGTTGCCAGGGCCGGCCCGCTTCGTCGCAGCAGTAGCTGGCTTACTGATCCGTGTCTGCTTTTTAGACGTACTACTCTGACTATCCTTGCCCTTAACTCGGGTAGTCAGAAAAAGTCGGCGTTGGTTGGTTAAGAAGGCATGTGCCCCGTGTGCGAGCTAGAATGAAGTAGTCAGCAGAAGGAGTCAGCGATTATTCTGGAAGAGGGTCTCACTCTAAAGTATTGAATAGCCATTCTAGCCTTGGCGTTGAAGACATTGTCTTCTTTTAATGCCTCCGCGGCAACTAGCCGGTCGACGATGCGATGTACCTCGTTTTTAGGCATATCTTTCGCCATCCCACGGTACTGCTCGGTCCCTGGCTTATACTCTGACAGTTTTTTCTTCCCCGTCAAGAAATCCGTACATTGGGCGAGCGTGAGCTTGACTTGGGACCGTATAATCGTCAGCACAGCCACCGCGTATTCGGTGAAGTCCTTTTGCTCAAACACCTCATTGTTCAAGCAGTTATCACAGGTTTGACCACATTGCGCTTTTTGGAACGTCTCCCCGAAGTAACGGAGGATCTCGACTCGGCGGCAATCGCTCTGGTTATTGCAAAAGGCTGCCACGGTCTCCAACATGTTCTTTTGTCTTTCCTTCTGCTCCTCGTTACTGTCGCCCTCTGTGATCATCTTTCTCAAGGACATGACATCGCCAAAGTTGAAGTATAAGTAACATTCCGATGGCAAGCCGTCCCGGCCGGCACGACCAGTCTCCTGGTAATATCCTTCGAGGCTCTTTGGGAGCGTCTGATGGATTACGAACCGGACATCAGGCTTGTCAATCCCCATGCCAAAAGCTATCGTCGCGACGACAACCTTGATCAGACCAGCTTGCCACTTTTTCTGGACTGTCGCCTTTTCTTCGACTTTTATGCTCGCGTGATAATGGTCGGCTTTTATGCCGTAGCTTCGTAGCTTCTTGGCGATCTGCTCCGCTGACTTGCGAGCGAGCGTGTAGACTATGCCTGTTTGTCCACTGTATTTTGTATTAATCAAGTCGGCAATCGCTTTCGTATTATCCTTCTCTTTTCTCATGACTTCATAGTAGAGGTTAGGCCGGTTGAAGCTCTGCGTGAATGTCTCGCACTGCTGCATTCTTAAATTGTTCTTTACATCCAAGATGACGTTTTGAGTCGCAGTGGCTGTCAAGGCCATGATGGGTACTCCTGGAAACATTCGTCGAAAATTGCCAAGTTCTTTGTAGTCTGGTCGAAAATCGTGACCCCACTGACTCACACAATGCGCTTCGTCAATGACGAGACGAGCGAGCTTCTTGTTTTGATAGAGTATGGTCAAGCCATCTACAAATTGTTGGTTGTTGTTGATCATCTCAGGCGTGACATAGAGAAGTTGTAAAAGAAGCTCGGGATTCCGTTCTTTCAAATACCCCAAAATCCTATTACGCTCTGCTGCTTTCAAGTCACCATTAAAGGGAGCTGCCACGATATTTAGTGCATTGAGATGGTCTACTTGATCCTGCATCAAGCTGAGAAGGGGGGATACGACAACCGTAACACCATGCGTTTTCCCGCTGGTGATGACAGCTGGGAGTTGGTAGCAGAGAGATTTCCCGCCTCCCGTAGGCATCAAGACGAATGCGTCTTTTCCAGCCAGAGTCGCATCGATCGCCTCCAGCTGGTTGTGCCTGAAGCCGCTCATCCTGAATCTATCCTTCAAGGCCTTTCTCACATCCTTAAACCATGGTCGATTCTTTATCTCGCGCGGAATCTGAGTTGATTTTGATGGATCTATGGTCTTCGGCAGGGCCGTCTTCTGGGGTCGTATGCCTGCATTTCCTGATGTCTCTGAGAGTATAGGACGCTGAGCTTTATCCTGTGTGCTTTCTGACGATGGCTGTCGAAGGTCAAATTCCTCTGCAGCCTGGATCATATCGACATCGTCACTATAATCGCTATGATAGCCTTGGCGGTGACTAGACTTTCCTTTAGATGGACTCTTGTGGGCCCTAGCGCTCGCCACTTGAGCATTCGCTGTCGTTTTCTTTCCTGCTCGGCGACTAGGCGGAGGCAACGGGTCCTCGAATAGGTCATCGTCATCGTCAAAGCCGTATGGGTCTGATTCCGCGTTTACGGTCGACTTTTGACGAGTTGGGGTTCTAGCCAGTTTGCTAGTGACTATAGTGAAAGGAGGTTGGTCATCTATCATTTCATCAAATCCGGGTGAAGGGGACGGAACACGGCGACGGTGCCTTCCCATCGAACTCTGTGGCGGTAATGCTGGCTCATTGTAGTCATGCCTGCTAACAGTTCGAGGAGGGTCTGATGGTTGAGGAAGCTGGGTCTGGAGGATAACTTGGGTACCTCCTCGTGGGAGAAGAGTTGTCTCCCGCGAGAAGGTCGTCGGTGGAATAGCTCTAGCTGGCTGGGTTGCTTGTACAATAGGGTTCATAACGTCCGTTTCGGTGTTGTGGGTCTCGTTATTCTCAAAGATGTCTCGATTGTCGATGCCCGCTTTCACAATGCTATCCTTCAGCGATAACTGGCGTTCCTTGAGTAAGCTCTCCAGTGCCTCAAGACGAGCTTCGTCATCCTGCGTATCTAGATCCTGGTCGTAGGCATCTGTTATTCGCGAAATCAAAGCCTCTTTCTTGAGCTGAACGTCCTCGTATGAACGAAATTCGGTGCAGAGATCATCCAACGCTGCTTGCTGTTGTGCTAGCAGTTCCTTTTCTCGCTTGAGCCGTGCCCTAGGCGCGAGGTCCCCTTTTTGAAGCGACTGTGAATAAGCATTTTTATTTCCGCGCAATTTGTCTTCTAAAGATTTCCTTTTTCTTTCCATGACTGACGGTTGGGCTAGAAATAGTTCAAGAATGACACCTTTCTCTTCATCGCTGGCCACCGCATTTATTTCAGGTAGAGGCTGTGATCCTTGCGAGGGGCCAGCTCCCAAGTCAGCATCATATTCCCCTCTGCCAACTTTAGTTGATGTACTCTGCTCAAGCTTCCTAGGCGAGCGAAACGGTGTACGTCTCTCATTTGGAGCGACTTGCTGCCTCGGCTTCGAGGGTGTGTCGTAGGCGACAACGAGATCGTTATCTTGAAATCTCGGAACAGATGCCCTGGAGCGGCCGATCGAATGAGCCGTGCTGGCAGGTGCATTGTAAGCAGGGGGCGTCACGAGCTCGTCATCGGAATCGTTGATAACTCGATCATCACTCTTGAAAGTCTGAGAACGTTGAGTCGTACGCGCTTTAGGAGTCGAAGGTGTGGTATCCGAAGGTGTATCGTGCCCGGAAAGAATCGCATCCTTATTCCTGCCAGTAGCTGGCTCATCACGAGAAGCTTTATTTTTTCGTGACGTCTTAGGGGGTGACTGCTTTATAGTGCGTTCAATATCGAAAGACAAGTCGTCCGAAGCATCTGTCCCTCCCCTAGCCCGGTGAGATATTTCTTTCTTGGACGAAGCTACAGTCTTTGACGGCGTTTGGCTAATCATAGTCTTTAGCTTTGTCTTTGCTGGCGATTTGGTCGGAGATCGCTTGAGATGAGATTGCAGAACCTCCTCTTCGGATAGAACTTCGTAAATGTCGGGGAAGTCGTCGATATCAGCGACAGTGGCAGTGGGCGGTTGACTGATTTGATCGCTTTTCCTTTTTTTACCTCGCTTGGGAGTCAACGGTGCCGGTCGTGTAGCACGCTCCTCTTCCCACACCATGACATCGGTTCCAAATGCTACTGAGTTTTCGGTAGTAGAAACAGGTTCAGCTCGCATAGCATGCTCCTCATCCCATAGAGCGATATCGGTTCCGAACGCAACTGAGCCCTCCGTCGTGGAGGCAGGCTCGGGCCGCGCAGCAAAATCCTCCCGCCATAGTCTCGTATTACTCCCGAAAGCAACTGAAACTGAATTAGGCGTGGTCAGTTCGTCATCATTGGTTAGGTCAACGGTGTCGAAAGTTCGTCCACTGCCTAGTGTCGGACCTGGAGTTAAAAACTGCTGTCGAGGCGACGTTCTTTTCTTAGCCGAATTTGCAACACCTATCATTTCCATTTTAGTTACAGGTCCCTTATCCAAAAAGGAACAGTAAATCTGACCTGAGTTCTTCAGTAGTGCCGTATACTCCTTCGCAAGGGACCCCGCATCTCCTCCACGCGTTGAAGTCGGGGTAAGCAATTGCTCTTGACGCAGAACGAGAGTCGGCCGTTTCGAGCCAGATTTTGATGATAGGCGTCCCATTCTGTCTCTGTCTCTTTCTACTACCTTATCCTCCCCCGATACTTCGAGTGGTCTCGCCACCGGTTTCGTCGACCCATTAGCTGGCTGGGGTTGCAGAGACCTAGCGTCTGGAAGAATCGGGTATAAGGGTGGCTCAGAGGCAGCAGGTTGAATGCGGGAATTGGGACGTAGGTTTGTCGAGCGGTCGAGGGAGGATGTTGGATCGGAGGGTGGCTGATTAGAAGCTGGTGGTAGAGCTGGCGCGTTTGGCGCGCTTAAAGCAACATTCGCGAGAAGCCAAGTTAAATGATCGCGAAGATTGTTTTTAGTCATGAAGGCACTTTGGAACCCGTGAGCTCCATTGAGAAGATTAGAATTAAATGACACGAAGAAAACCGACTTGATTGAAGAAGTTTTTTCATGGAGAAGATGTTGTGTCGTCTCCTCTTGGATGTTAATGTGACAATGCAAGGTAGAGAGTTCCATTAGAAGTTTCGACCTCACGATAGGTAGACCCGCCAAAAAAAGCTCGAGCCATGTCACACCGAGTCGCGCGTGCAGGTGATTCAATTAATTAAACCGCGTTTGCACTTAAGTATTGTGGGGTTTCTTATCAGGTGACCAATGATGATGTTTATACTTTTCAACATAATTCCATCAATACCAATGGAATCTCCCCCCTCAATTCCGATACATCAATATTGTACCTAGGTACGATCCTACGGCGTACATACGCAGCTCCGGTGGGGTCTACACTTTGATATCTGACAGCCTTGCCAGCATGGGCACCTGCGCCTACATATCCATATCATTCATGTACACTAGGTACCCGCCCAGCCTCCCTCCACGGGTGCCTTGCTTGGGTTCTTCCGTAATGTGACAGAATAGAGCAGTCGGGATGTATCCGCGTCTCCTGCTCGTTACTTTCGGACCGGGCGTTGAAATTATGTACGACAGCGGCATCTAAGGAGGTAGTAGACCTTCCGATGTTTCGCTTAGTTTGTGTGGATGTGATTTCGCCAGTAGGGCCCTAGAGCCTTGCGTGGGAGCGGCAAGGCCTCTCGAGTCTCTGGAAAGACGCCATGACGAGGTTCCTGGTTGGATCGTATAATTATAAGCGAGGGCTGTTTGAGTAATAGTTTACCTGTAGATATAGGTATGGTTCACTGCCCTGGTCGAGTTTAAGAAGGCAACCACAGCTTCGAAGATGACCATAGCTATCTGCCTGTCTACCTCTGCGTCGAGACCATAGAAAAGGGATTGCTTGCCTACGTAGTGTAAGTAGGTATATAAGTACCTAGGTATACTCAGCTACTTCCAAGGTTCTCACATATATCATCTTATGACATTTTTTCTTACCCATCACCGTAATGGTTTCTTCGAATAATATTCAAGCAATATCTATACTTGACGATCACGAGCTTCAACGACGATCCAAAATATATCAAGATATGGTTGAAATCAAATCTATTCACTCGCTTTATATCTTTAATATGGCATGTATCGTATCGTCAGTCATCTAGCACCAGCCTAACACGCGTCTTGACCGGTGGTCTTCTTAGGTTTCTCTGCACTGTTGAACAGGTACATGCCTGTAACAAGCATTTTCCCAGCAGCCGACACCAAGATGGCAACCCAAGACCCAGCAGAACGGTAGATACCCGCTCCTGCGAGTGCCCCCATGATTAGTGTCGCGAGGAACAAAACACGTCTTGTTCGCGGTCTGTTCTTCGATTTCAGAAGCTCTGGGTCAATTATCAGATCTACCCAGGCGGCCGTCGCCATGGCCGTGCTTATCTCCGTCATACGAAAAGACCGTGACTGCACGACCTGGCTACCAGACGCAAATGCCAGCAGTCCTATGACGACTAGCGCACCAGCACCTTTCAACTCCGTCCCGCGTATGTATTGTGTAGCCGCAGCGGCAAATACCAAGCAGGACTGGATGAAGTTGCAGCAGACAAGCCATATTCGCAGCCGAGGGCCGACGATATGGCCTAGCTGGCCAGTCAACCAGGCACCCAAGAGGAAGAAACCAAGTGCCACCCCAATGTTCGCCGTGATGAACATCTCACCGTCCAGATGAGGAAGTATGATCGCCAGCATGAGAAAAACCGTGTTTCCCGTCTGGTTTGATGCAAAACAGTGGTAATCGGGGAAGGAGATGGCATCTTGAATACCGGTGCAACTATACACGAGCACGTATTAGTAAGGATATCCAAATACATGTCGGTCTCTCATGGGAGTAGTGTACTAGTGAGCACATGTGTTTACTCTACTTCTAGCGTCTCTTCGATCTTGCCGGCTTGGGTGTTTCCAGAACTACTTACAAAGTCAAGATAAGCAGTTCCAACTCAGTGAATTCCGACGGACGAATAGGCTCCAGCATATGACCCCATGCTCTAGAGATGATTGAATTCGGGCTAGGTGGTAAGGTTGAGTCGGAATTGGTCGTTTGGATGCTACTCGACCTCTTTTGCTTGGGATCTTGGAGAATGTCGGCTCTAGGGTCCGCCATATATCTTCTGACGATGAAGTATCGAGGGACTTTCACGCGGCTAGTAGAAAATACGTTTAAATATTGAAGCTTGCCAGAGAAGAGCACGACGGATTGCGAAGGTCACAGGTCACAAACAAATCGGAACCAAAGTGGCAATGTAGGGGATTCAGACCAATTTATTCACCTACGACAGATATACGACTCATACCCTCTGAGCCGGGGCCGGCCAAGTTCCTTGCTCATCACGGCTTCCATCGAGAAAATTTGAACGGTTCCAGTTTCCTCAATACCACATGAATACCGTCGCAGGAGGGCTTCGCTTCGGAATATTGACCGACAACCGCCGCAAAAAGACCCAAACCTCAACCTCCACTGGGTATTTAATGAATCTTGGCGACGTCACAGTTGTTGTCCCTCCCAGCCAAATAAATACATGTCCAACTTTTATCAAACAGAGACTGCCGGGTCACGGACCCACTAAGCCGTCCCGAGAGCCTGGTCAAACTTCTTTGTCTACCACGATACCGGTGAGAGACAGGAACAGCTCATTAGCGGCAGGTGTAGAATGCACAGGCAAGGTAAGAATCCGGCGACTAGCAGGCGGGTAATTTTGGGGCCGCCTAGCGCACTAGACAACCTCGCACCTGGGTAGTACTACGTATGTGAGATGGTAGAGGCTGCGGATATTCATGACATATTATGTATGGACATCTGTCCAATAAGATAGAAGCTACGTAATCATTAGTCTCGGCCTATTCTTGACTTCAACTTAGGAGGCTCTGCACTACTTACATAACCCGTTCTCTAGGCTAAGAAGACCGACTACCGAGTGGGTACCCGAGATCCGTAGCCCGCAACCATCGGCTCCTAGCGTCGACTTACCGCAACGATCCCGTGCCGCTGCCGGCTTGGTAGTTGCCAAGGGACAGCGTCGTTATAGTGTAGGCGCTAGCGGCTATAACAACCAAGACGTAACTCGGTATTATCAGTACTATAAGAGCAACCGACATTTCCTACTAGCTGGAACGCGACGATATCCATAACCGCTAAGGCCCAGACTGAGCGGTGAACGTAAAGCAACAGAGAGCCTATCAGCGATGGCTTCCCGCGAGCCGTATTTCAATCGATGCCAGCGCAGCATCCAAGACCTGGATGTCTAAAACCACTTGTGAACTCGTTCGACTTCGTGCTGACAAGCTGGTAGAAACGAGTTCACTATTTTAAGAGAATATGAACCGTATATCCATAAGCTCTGACATCTTCTACTTGGAAGAGCACGGCTAAACCTTTCCTTGGGATGCAGAGGACCTTCGAGACATTACCTAGCTGGGATTCTGACTCGGCTCGATATACGTACGTATAAATGCTTCTACTTCCTCGTGTCGATCCCGTGATCTTCCCATCCTATAGGTTCATTCTCGACCGATAAAGACAAACTTCGTGATATACCGAAATGACGAAGAGGATATTATTATTCATTTGCCCGATGCTCTCGATCATATGATGTTGGGGATACATATAATTGAGTTACATAGACGCAAGGGATATCGACAAAAGTGCACAGCATATACCGGTAATGTATAAGGCTGATGCATATGTATATGACTTGTCGTTTTTACCATGCTGGTGGTAAGAATGGCGAACTGTACATATAAACTTATCAATACGACGCATCCCATGGGTCCATATCAAGTGATATCGTTCCGAGGTTGTGGTTTGTGGGTTGGCGGTTGGTAGGTTAGGTATGTATGTATAAATGTATAAATGTAGGTACTTGATCAGATCTTCTCCAGCGGCTAGACGTGGGGGACAGGGGACAGGGGGACAGGGGTGTTTACGACACCCAATCTGGTGGAGTTATCGGTAACCAGGTATGGGCTACTATCTATTTCAATCGATCCAGTGACAATGAGAAATTCCCGCTAGGCAGTTTTAAAAAAATCCACTTTGCTTTCCTCTCATACTATTCCAGGTTACATACCTACCTAGGTAGGTATACACCACTTTGACATTTGACACCTGAGCGTTCGAATTCCAATTTTTCAAGTATATCTGAGTCATTTAATTACAACTTACCCGAGATCTCAAAACTTATAATTGGTCTGACTACGTACGAGACTAGTCTTGTGCAACGATCGTGATAGTTGTTCCCCTTTTTTTTTCTTGTCCAAACAACTTCATTGCTAACAAGCTGACGTCTTTGAAGGATTCGGAGGTGCCAGGCATCCCCCGGGTTCACCCCAATCTTCCGGATTCCCGAGCGACCAAGGGAACGGCTCAAATACAACCAATACCTTGCGTGTTGAGGATATTTGTCTGCCCCCAGCTGCCCCAGATCAGTGTTCCAGCATCCATACGCACGGGAAACGCGGAGCTAAGGCAAGCCTCGTTCCCGCGGAGATTCGAGAGGCCACTAACAGTGCCTATCCTTATCTCTGGCTCGTGGGTCGACTTCTAATACAAGCCAAGCTTGCTTATTATTATCATCGGATCCCGGACGCCTAGAGATAAGAGAAGAATTCATCATCCGTGTTGGTTGCGGTGTAGTGCAGCGCCGGAAAGCTGCATCGTGATATACACTGTTGGTTGGCTGTAGACCTCGGAGCGTGGCTATATGCTTGCTTGTTTGTTGATTTGTTTCGTTAACGCCAACCTATCTATCATTTTTACATATATCATGCTTGGTTTATTGTCAGACACACTTGCTAGAGACGTTCACCCATGTGCAGAATTGGGCAGATTTATAGCACCGGAGATGCGAATTTGGCTTACGAATGCCACTCTCGTTGTCATCGAATTCCCCTTTAGTAGACGGGCATCGCTTGATGTGGCTTCACCATATTGACACGACGTGGGTATAGCTAATCACAGCAACCAACCGCCGAGGACAGCATATCT
The DNA here is from genome assembly GCA_022578535.1 of Jackrogersella minutella. NCBI lineage: Eukaryota > Fungi > Ascomycota > Sordariomycetes > Xylariales > Hypoxylaceae > Jackrogersella > Jackrogersella minutella. Next base: position 21,191 of record MU388319.1, read on the forward strand.
GCATGCACCCCGGAGTCACATTGATCACACGTCCATCAGATTATACATATCATACCATAACCTACCAACGTGGCTCAGTAGACAACATAGTGACTACCCGAACCTGAGAATAACCGGTCCGGGTGACACAAGACGTCACTGTAGTCTTCAGAAGCTCGCCTTATCAGGGTCAGCCTTACGCCGCACCTACCTTTCATCTAAGATCGTCCATACCCTGGGGAGCTCCTCCACGCCCTAAGAATAATCATCTCATTAGTCATTGGACGACCTCAACGTACTATCTCGTCAGAATTCAAACCAACCCTTTCCGTTTTAGCGAAACCTTTATGCCTTATCTGTCTGGGCCTCCCGCGGAAACCATTTGTTCAACCCTTAGCGTGGATGCTAATACTTAAGGCCCACGTCGAGACGATCCGTCCGGAGATGCACAATTGCTTAGCTAGCCTATTCGCTAACCCAAAGAGTATATGTGTATATACTCTTCACGTTAAGGAGTATAAGACTTCCCCCTTTCGAACCGTCTGGTCGTGATTCAAGTCAGCCATAAGTCACGACGCCTAGGAACCTAGGAACTTTGCTGGATATTTCAAACCTGATCGTTCAAGGAGAAACTTGAGTGTAAGAAGATAACTTGGGACTCCGGCTCAGGATGGTCAAGATGAAGCTGGCGTACCTTTGGGCGGCTCCAGATGTCAACCCAATCAATCGCAAAGCCCGCTCCGTTCCCTTTTTAAACCTCCTCAATGTCTACGGCCGCGTCTTTTTCTTCTCGTGGTGGGGCTTCATGGTGTCCTTCTGGGCATGGTATGCCTTTCCGCCTCTGGTGAGCATCTCATGTTATAAGTGCCACGCACAGAAACAGCGACTAACACTCTTCATCCCTATAGCTGACGCACACCATCAAAACCAATCTGAACCTCAGTGCGACTGAAGTTGCTAATTCCAACATCATCTCATTGTGTGCCACGTACGTGTTATTATTATTTCGTATGGTTCTTTTCAACTAACATATAGGAGCCTGGTGGTGCGGCTTATCGCCGGCCCTGCTTGCGATTATTTGGGGCCCCGTTGGGTATTTGCCGGTATACTCCTGATCGGCTCGGTTCCCCTTGGTCTGGCGCCCCTTATACAAGACGCTCGAGGCCTCTATATCAGCCGCTTCTTCATAGGTATTCTCGGCGGCTCCTTTGTCCCTTGCCAGGTCTGGTCGACTGGTTTCTTCGACAAAAATGTGGTAGGTACCGCCAATGCCCTTGCGGGAGGCTGGGGCAACGCCGGTGGTGGAATCACGTATTTTATCATGCCTGCGGTTTTCGACTCTTTCGTGGCACGGGGCTATACGGACGGCGTTGCGTGGCGGCTCACCTTCATCGTCCCCCTCATCATGCTCATCGCTACCGCCATCTCCATGTTGATTCTCTGCCCCGACACCCCGACGGGCAAGTGGTCCGAGCGCCATGCTCATGCCGACCAGAACCTAGCCTCTCACGGGGGCAGCCTATTCTCTAATCGAAATGGCGACTTCGTCGACGTGCCGGGGAAGATCACGGATAAAGCTGGATCCAGCGGCCCGAACAGCATTCACGAAGCCGAGAAGGAGAAGAGGCCTGCGGACTGGGACCACGAGGCCGCGCTCTCGAAAAGGGAGATGGTGGAGACTGCCAAGGGCGAGGTTGTGCAGAAGCCGACGTGGGACATGGTCGCACAGGTTCTAATCTCGCCCCAGACGCAATTCCAAATATTCACGTATATGTGCTCCTTTGGCGGCGAGCTGGCCATCAACTCGGTCCTCGGGTCCTACTACATCAAGAACTTCCCTCGGCTGGGCCAGACAGACGCGGCGAACTGGGCCGCGATGTTCGGCTTCATGAACCTGGTCACCAGACCGCTCGGCGGCGCGGTGTCGGATCTGCTGTACAGGGCCTCCGGGCGCAACGTCTGGGCTAAGAAGATGTGGGTGGTGGCGTGCGGGTGCCTGACTGGCGCGATGCTGATCATCGTCGGACAGCTCGACCCGCATCACCTGCCGACCATGGTCGGGCTCATAGCCCTGACGGCTGTGTTCCTGGAGGCCGGCAACGGCGCAAACTTCGCGCTGGTCCCGCACGTGCATCCACATGCTAACGGCGTGGTGTCCGGGACCACGGGCGCGGGGGGGAACCTCGGGGGCGTGATTTTCGCTGTTATCTTCCGGTTCACAAATGAGGGGACGGATTATGCTAAGGCCTTTTGGATTATTGGGGTATTGACGATAGCGCTGAATGTGTGCCTCTGCTGGGTTGGGCCTGTGCCGAGGGGGCAGGTCGGTGGGCATTAGTTTGCCTGTTTGGAGTTGGTTGCATATCTAGGTTTCTTGAGGTCTAGGTTTCTTAAGATGAAAATCCTAGTATGCAAGTGAAATAATGAGAATTGGACTCGTTGGCGTTGTTCGTGCGGATATATGTGTTCACTTGTATGGGATGGAATGGATATCAGGCTGGGAAGAAAAAAAGTCTTTACGTTCGATGGACTTAGGATATGAGATATACGGGAACTTATACACCTATATGTGTATATGTGTGGTAGGCTCGAGCCTGGTAGGCATTCTGTTTATCTGTATAGGGGTGGGTAGGTAGACTGTCTCATGTTATTCGTGAGTTGATATTGAAGTTTTATGATACTACAATTGCCACCGAGAAAGAGTGAATGCTTGTTCTTCTTAATTAATCGTTGCTCCTCATTTGTTCATAATACCTTGATGTAGACAAAATCTCTACCTGGTGAGTTTGACGTGTATATAAAGTAAGTAGTAAAGACATAGATCTAAATTCATACATAAGAATGTCCTTTGGCAATCCCAAGTGCGATGAGATTTCTAAAGACCGTGAATCGCAGAATCTAGGTGACCTAGTAGGTAACAACCCCAAACTCCGTGTCATCTCACCGTAATCATGACTCTCTAATACTGTCCTCCAGGAAAGATCCAACAGAGAAAAAAGATACCTATCAGATCTCAGACAAACCCCCAAAAGCAACACCCACGATCACCACCAGATATTTCCCGATCCGGAGGGGTTTGCATGGGCGCCCATGGACGATGATTGGAAGCTTTCGATGGAGAGATAATGCAAAGATAACCTTAATGTAGTGTACAGTCACACAAGTACACACGAAAACTCACGCGCGACCACGTGGGAAGTGGGAAGGGGGGGGGGCCTCAACTTTACTTCTTATTGTTTTATTAGTAATAAAGTTAGACTTTGGGGACGTCCGAGGTTTTATTTTGACGTCAAATCTTTATATAATTATACCCTGGGTACCTGGTAAAACTGTGATACCGGTATCTTAATTATATTTCCTTTGGGATAGCAACTACGTACGAACTTGCTTAATGACGTTGCTGGGAATCTCAATGGAGAGCATGTTGCACTCTCTCAACTTCCAGGACCATTGTCCACTGTCGGATTTAAAACCGGCTTACAACCACACCCAACTAGACAAAGAACATGTCACATTTAAAGTCATCGAGTTTTTTTTTTTATAGCAAGAGTATATTCAGGATGCGACAGTGCGTCTAAAGGTATTGACAAGAAACGTGCGCGGACATTACGATTACCAATCGCACCCAGTAATACTTCTGCCTCAGTCCACTGCAACTTGCAGCCAAGTGTGCTCAGACTTCGGCCAAATTAGGTCATTAATTTCCAATCCTCAAATTTTCCCTTTCATCCACGCGAAAAACACAGACCCAGGTTTACCAGCTAGCGGCGCATTTACAGGGCAAGGGCGGCGAAGGCAAGACCGCCGATAAGGGCGAGCGAGCCGGCGGCGTTGCTGGAGGCACCAGCGGTGGGGATCGTGGGCGGCGCGGAGGTGGTGGGGTAGCTGCCACCGGTGGTGAGGGCGCTGGTGCTGGTGACGACGGTCGTGGGGTAGCCGGGGACGCTGGCGCTGTAGGACAGGTTGCCGGAGTGGGTGGCAGTGCTGACCACGTACGAGGGAACGGGGCTGCTCACAACGTACGACGACGGGACGGCGGAGGTGGTGCTGTTGATGGCGCTGCTCACGCTGGTGGCGGTCGGGTAAGTGGGCGTGGTGCTGATGACAGTCGTGGGGTAGGCAGGGTACGAAGGCTCCTTGGTGCTGCTGGTGGCGACGGAAGAGCTGCTGGCAGGGAGAGTGGGGTATCCACCCTCCTCGGAAGCGGTCTTCGCGCTGACGGTAGCGCTGCCGGAGGCGCTGCTGGAGGCACCGCACGAAGGTCCCTCAATGACGAACGGGAAGGAGTACTGGAAGGTAGCAGCATCGGCCACGGAGGCGATCTTGATACCGTAGGTAGCATCCTTTCCGAGAGAGCAGTCAACATCCCAGGTGTATGAGCCCGCGGTAACGTCAATGGCTAGATATCTTGTCAGCACTTGATATTCTCGGTCAGTTCTCATCCACGCGATTTCCACATACTGGTCAGGACAGGGCCGGGCGAAAGAGTCGAGGGGCTGGCACCGCCCAAGAGGGAGATGGTAGCCTGGCCGGTGTAAGTTCCAGCTGCCCACTTGATGGTGAAAGGCTTGCCGGAGGGAATCTTGCTGCTCTCGGCGGGGGAGGACATGGCGGCGTAGCCAGCGGTCTGGGCGACGGCCGAGGCGGCGAAGGCCAAGGCAGAGGCGAAAATGGCAGTGGAATGCATTTTGTCTGGTGTTTTTCCGTGGGAATGGGAATTAAAGAGGTGGATGATTAAGTTGACTTTGGAGTCGAGAGAAAAAGAGTGACTTGATAAATGAATGTAAAAAGCCAAAAGTTAGGCTGCGCGAGGCGAATTTTAAAAAGAGCGTAATAGTCTGAAGGCGACTTGGATTGGGTTGCGGCTGGATTGTGGGAAAGGAAAGAAGAAGAAAAAGAGGAAAGAAATCGACAAAAATAGGCTACTGACGATATGATGAATGATTCGAGCCGTGGGACAGGAGAGTGTGAGAGCCCTGGACCATGGAGAGGCACAGCCCACACCGCAGGTACCCTCACTTCGCTACTGGGTTCGACGAGCCACTAATACCGTGGTTTTCATCCCCATAGTCCTAGACAGGGTCCAGTCCAAGGTTACTGTGGGCTTGTTCGTACAAAGGATGTCGGCCAGATCTCTTGTTTGTCTCAGCCTAGATGCGATAGGTATTTCTTGTGTTTATTGTGACTGAAAAGTACATTCCAGCTTGCTAAAGATACCCGCCAAGAATTCTTCACTAAGTCTTCTGTTCCCCACTCTACTACGCAGTAAGGCGCACTACCTGCCTCCTAAGGTTCCAAAGTCCACATCGCCATCATTCCACTGGTCAATTCGCCGCATGGATCCTCGAAAGGGTAAATTACAGAACCCACAGGTTAGGCTAAGAAAAGGTCGAAAGGGGGCCCCGGGGCACACTTGGACAAGCCTGTTTTCACTTTTGCCTCTTGGATCGTGACATCGCTCAAGGCACATGCACCTGTTTCTAAGATTTTACCTGCTTAAAATATGCCATGCGCGCTGATCAACGCGTAAATGTAAATGAGACCTCAGTTTTTAGTTAAAGCGCGCAGGTTTCATTAGTAGCCTTTTCTTCCTCTTTGGCTGTGGGATTTGACCTCCTCGATGCAAACTACAAACTAATTCATCAACTAATAGATTATAGTGACTGCACTAGATATTTCCAAAGTCCCGCGCACTCTGAGGCCGTCGACATTATAATTTTACAATTGTGTAAATTTAGATGCTTGAAACAAGCCTTATTTAACAAAAGGACCTGGCTATCTGCGCGGGACCGTTGGCGTTTGTTCTTGGCGTCCCCGGCCTGACTCGCCTAGAAAGCCCAACTTTTCTGCAGTAGTTTTATAATGAGCCAGATCTGGTATGGCTGACCACCTGAAAAGATCCATGACATGGCTTAAGGCGTCTGGCGGCTATGGTGGCTGTCAGGTAATTCCAGTTCCAGGTCGCACGCGACAGAAATCGCACAGAAATAATTAATATCAATAATGAAAGAATATACGTTGGCTGACTCGCATGTTGACCCCTTTCTCTCGTTGGGGTATATTAAAGTTACACATGTATAATTTGGTATTATATTGTCAAACTTGACAGACTCCTTCCGTCATATTTTAACCAATATCCATAAGCCTAGGTGAGAACAATCTCTTTCGGACATAAGATGACTACGTCTGGCCCCCAATTCATAGCAGAAAAAGCATAGTGCAAGCAAAAGCCTCGTCGAGATCTCATGGGTTATACTACTGGCGTTTATGCGTCTATAATATTTAATTAGGTGATCCATTGCGTTCGCGAGTCACGCATCCCTTGCCTCCTATTCTACTCTGAGGCTTTGCGCAATACCGGGGAAGCAATTTACAATACCTAGGTCCTACGCACGTATGGACCAGGAGAATGGGATTTTCTTGGTATTGAAGACCTACTACGTAGTAGGTATTTGCTCAGTTGTGTGTTGCAATGGAGACCTCGTAAGCGAAGATTACATACATACTATGGCATAGTTCAACCTGCATACCTGCCAAGACCAAGAAAAAAAAATCCTTCGTCGTAGCCGCACCCCTGTCGGCTGGAAATGCCAACAAAGTCTCGTATAGTTTCGGCGTAGCGCTGACCCCTTGTTTCCCATTCGGGGAGAATCTAGTCTCCTAATTCTCTAGCGGTGGGCAGGATTGTGCGGTCAGTTGTAGAAGAATGTCTACATGGTGTGTAAGAGTTCGCATAGGTAGTATAAAATATTCCCGTCGCCGGCAGGGCGTAGGGCTGAAGACTATAAAAAGTGGTGATGCCCGATATTGAAGACTCACGCGTAGCGCGAGGAGGCACCTCGGCATTCATGTGTCATGTGTCATGTGGACTATTCTGGCTTCTCCCCCGTGTAGGATGGGTGTGGAAATGTTAGCTACACCGACGTATGTTTCTACTGAAATTACTGTGATACTCGACGGAGCGTTAGACTATGCCAGAAGAGAACACAAGGGGAAAAAACGTACATGGGACATGGGTTTTCATGAGTTCGTAGATATTAATATCATATACCACGTTACTAGCGCTGGCGTGATAGTGTTACCAGTGGATGCTTCACCCTATTGCTACATATTAGTAACAGTGAGTGCTCGGACGCCAATAAAAATATATCTATACGGCCCCTCGCGCCAGATATTTGCAGATCTATAACCCAAGTTATAGTCGTGAATGTTACCATATCTATGATCATCATCGTTCGTTGGCGATATGGAGCCCGTAACGTCTGTACTGCTCAAAGCTCACCGTGGTTGAGTGTGACTAGGTAAAAGGATCAACGTCCAGGTAAATTGTGTGCTGATCGGCGTGCTTGATGGGATGGGGATATCCCAGCACTTTATACCCATTCAGTAGGCTATTTCGGATCATGACTTTCTGCATTCAGACATCGACTTTTGCCTCTAATATATTCATGGCATTGGTTTTCTGACCGGCTCTTCCTTTTTGGGACTGCAACTACTTTCCGAACTATCGTGAGATTGTTCCTGCAAAATCAAGAATCGGAAGTTACCAGAGATGCAATTTCATCTTATAATGGTGAGAGATGATGGAAGTGGTTAGGAAGCATTGAAGAACCAATATGCGTTCCCTCGGCAGTTGTCTATCACTCTGTTACCCAGAAGAGGGAGGTGGTTTCATGCATGAAACTTCTATCGTCCTTTCATATATTTTGTTTAGTCAGGAGCCTGCTAAGGTTCCTGTATCTAGTATGTCTCATTATAGCCATCTCCATTGCGTATAGTAGATCACCACCGTGGTGTATACTGCATAGCACTCTTGGCGGTAGAGTGGTTTGTGAAGCCGTCGCCTTCGATAGCCCGCCTATAGCGTTAATCACTCACCGACGCATTCCCCAACGAAACATTCTGAAAAGCACTCACGAAAGTTTCCCATCGTCGCCCAGATCAGCAACGATGAAACGCAAGAATTTTTTTCTCTCTCATAACTGTAAGAGACATTGAGACCCGTGGCTATATTTATTGTGATATTTTCTGTATTCATCGACCGTGGCCTAAAGGTGTTACCTACTCTCATGATTTCTCCATGCCTTAACGTATGCTCAATGTTCGATATAGGAAGTGACCCTGGTGAGGGTTTATATAAACGACCTGGAAACAAAGCCTCGAATAGGAGACAATCCTGACTTAAGAATACAGCTATGTTTCGAGCATCGATGTACCAAGCACCTACCTCTGGACATTCTTACCCAGGTACTTAGGTAATAGAAAACATGTCAGCAACAACTTGTACACATCAACAGAGCGAAGAACTACGAGGCCGCAAGTCAACTGAGAAGCGTGGATTAATATCAAGGGCGAATATAGCTAAACGTATAATGCAGCCACAGCCACAACCTCATTTTCCACTTTTCCATCATGTGTCCTGTCCCGTCCGCCACTACCGGTAAATGGTCTGCTACCATCAATTTCGTGTTTCACGACAATTACCTGAAATCTCATGAGAAAAAGACTACCGAACGCCACCGTCCGCCGTGACCATCCCACCCCGTCAGCGTCATGCGTCAAAAAGAGGCCCTAGACTGATATGAGAACGAATGCGCCGTGCAGAAACCCAAGAGGCTCCTGTGATTCGGGGAAATTTCGAAGACAAGGGGGGAGAGTTAGCGGTATCAATACATCCGTCGAACGCTGCTGCGCGATTAGATCCGGTGCTTCTCGCTTTCTGTTGGTCACGGTTATGATTAGTTTGGCTGGCCGTTCGGAGGTAGCGGCTGGCTTGTTTAGCCTCGCTGCGTCTTTGATTGCTCACCCAGTCGAGAATACAACATGTAAAGTGCCATTCTATTACACTCTTCGGTTCCTGTGATCGTAACAAGACGCTCGTTGCTGTTGTCCTGAGGCTCGTTGATCTTGATCACGCTGCCACTGATCTGGCGTATCTCGTTGATCTTCTGTCCACCTTTACCAATGATGGCACCGACCATGTCGTTGGGGATGTATATTTGCTGGGTCAATGGGGTTCCGGCAATAGCACCGCCATGCATCGGCTGGGCCGGAGGACCGCCGTGGGGGTGAGGGGCACCCACGTGAGGAGCATGATGAGGAGGGATGTGCGGAGCGGCACCATAGCCAGCTGCCTGAGGTGCGTAGTGCATCGGCACGCTCGGGTTGGGTTGCGGGGTAGCGGCGTGCGGATAAGGCTGCGCATACGGAGTGGGTGGCATATGGTGTGCTCGGGGATCGGGTCGCCGCCCGTAGTTTTCACGATGGCCAAAGTTGCCGCCGGCAGGTTGGGGGCAGTACGGCACGACTTGCATGCCACCAGGAACAACACCAGTAGGACCACCGCTTCGGGTGGCATACGCCGATGCCGCGGGTCCACCGAAACGCTCATTAAGCTGCTGGAGGAGTGTGCTGCCTACATAATAAGTAGCAATATGAACAGCGTCAGCTACGCCCATAACTACGAGGGAACGTTCGCTGGACAACGGCAAGCAAGAGTCAGAGGCGTTGAGTCTAGCTCCAGAGGCATCTTGAATCTCACGGATACGAGCTCCGCCCTTGCCAATGATAGATCCTATGAGGACATGCGGAATGAGAAGTCGGAGAGGGTAAGTCTTGGACTGGGCATTGGACTTCTCTGTCAAGGGCTCGTTGTTCAAGGTACGAATAATCAAGCCAAATGCCTATGGCAACGTTAGCAACCAATCCCGAAATTCAAGATGTACGTGATGGGTGATAGGTACCTTGGCTACAGCTTCAACCGCCCCACTGACGGTAAGAATTCTCTCTACGGCACCCTTCTGATAATCACTGACGGTGCACTTGGCGTTCGACAGTTTTCGAATGTTGGATACATTCTCGCCACCTTTGCCAATGATAGTAGCAGCCTCGGGGCTGGAGATGACGGCACGGATGTGAATCCACGTGGTCTCGTCGTGGTTGTTAGTTCCCGAGGCACCAGCAGCCGAAGGTCCGGTAATTGAAGTATCTATGGTAGGCTTGGTCTCATCGACATCGGGGACAACGGTATCTCCTTGGTCATCCTTGACTTCAGCCTTGTCGTTACTGATATCCTCAACCTTGGTTGTACCGTTAGTTCCAACAAGGGCTGACAAATCTTCGGTGGGGTTGTCCGGAAGCTCAACATGTTTGTTGCCGTGTCCGTTGTTGATGACCTTGTCGAGTGCCGGTCTCTTGGCCTCCGGTTGATCGGTGCCGCGGGAAGGCGATGAAGCATCCTCCAAAGGACGCTTCGCCGGATTAGTTGGGTGAGTCGGAGATGCAGACATCTTTATCTCTATATGTAGTCACTCTTGATGGGGCTACGTATGCCTGTATAGACGATCGAATTGAGATTGTATTATCGAAATCTTTTTTTTTCCTATCTACACCTTGAGGGTTTTCGAAGGAAAACGTGCAGGTGTAGTGATTCAGGACGGATGTAGTTGTAATACCCTCAAGTTGGTGAATATTGTATGCGGGATCTGGAAGAGAGGTCGGAGTTGTAAGGCAGGGTCGATATGATGGGACGAAGAGATCGCGAAGTCGTCAGTTTGGGTGACGATAGGGACAACGAGATGTGTAATTGTAATATGAAAGACCCGGACCGGATCTAGATAGACGCTCGTGATGATAAGGCGAGAATGATGATGACCTGACGGTAGCTGAGGACACGAGTACTTTTTTGGTATGAGGTAGAGGATTGACTGGCTTGGCCAGAGTAGATGGATGAAGTGATCGATTCGGCGGGAGAGTAAATAGGATGGAAGGACGGACGAACGAACGAACGAAGTAAAAGTTGAGGATTGGAAGGTGGCAGGATTTGATAGAGACGTTTATGTGGTTCTCAAACCTTTTTCTCCGCCAAACGGGAAACAGTTATGTTAAGTCGATTATATCGACAACGGTTTCCTATTTCTCTTCTTCCTTTTCCTGATGCCGAGCAACCTTTTCTAGGAAGTCGCCTTCTTTTTTCTGCTGCAGGTAAGATGCCTTATGCCTTAATCTCGCAGCTGACCCCAACACCTGTTGACGCGACCAAACAGTTACAACGAGTTATTCTGTAGCTCTTGCTGCAGATTAATATAATGGGGTTGAGTGCGATATCGAAAGAGCTTCTTTAGGCAGTTGAGCTTCGTAGCTCCGTCTTCCACCGAATCTCGTTAACAAAGTTATCTCGACAGAAGTACGAGATGCGAGATGCGAGATGGGGGGAAATTAGGGTAAACCTGAATAAATACAGGATCAAAGAAAATGAGGGGGAGGGCAATGAAAGAAAAGATGTAAGTTTATCAAGGCCCAACACAAAACGATGGAAAGGGTTGATTTGATGGGGGTGGTGAAGGTGGTTTTAGAAGAAAAATAAGGTATAGGTCGATGTTGAAAGGAGGTCGTGATTTTTAGTTGGTTTAAGGTGATGCAAGAAAGATCTATCCCATAACTGTGGGCACCTGGCACTGGCGTTCAAAGTTGCAAGGAAAGTGGATTTCCTCCACACAAAAAATCTACCGTCCAAGCGTCATCGATTTTTAATTGGTCCTAGTATCACCGTGCGTTTTGAATTAAGACCCACCCGGTTAATACGGTTATTGTACGGTGAAGTAATACTGTGAAGTAATACTGGAAAAAAGGAAGGAACTACAATGTAGGTATTAAATGCTTCGTCAGCCTCGTACATACATATGTGTGTACGTGTACTTTAAATTCCTCTGATTCTTCGGAGTTTTACGTATATTTACATGTATCTACAGTATTAACACGTCGACTAAAATTGAACTTCATTCCAGACGTTAACGGCAGCTACACCCGCCAAGCAAAAACCTTAGATGCTAACTGGCTATTTTAGTTCAGGTTGCTCAGCTTCAACAAATATGTACTTGTACCTAGGTACAGACTCGTACCTAGCATCATTCGCTAAAACATTCATTTGATTCTTGAATTCGGGACAGTTATCAATAAAATCAAAACTACTTCAAATGTTGTAGCAGTCAAACAGTCTTGTTTGCATTGCAGATCCGTCGGCAATTCGTAACCATTATATTGCTTCCGACGCCTTTTTTGAATAATGCTCCTGACCGGATACTGTTTACTGCTTGCCGCATATTGCAGATAATATGGAAAGATAAAATCTCCACTGCGAGCTGCAAAGCATCATCACATTTTACCCTACTGCAAGGAAGGTCTTGCAGCATCTGGACGACTTTTTATTATTATTCTTGGCAATTTGTATCATACCATACCGCCACCAAAAATGGAAAGCAGGGCGCGTCTTAATAATGACACTGACTTGCTTCATACATCACGTCTCAAGGACACTTTACAGGAACTTCAGGGAAATGTCAGGGAGCATGAAGATACATTGACTCACCTGCGCTCTACTCCAGCCGCCCATCGTGCCGGTCAACCACACCCCCCTACGGCACCATGGGAGATTATGAAGAATGCCTATGATGAGCTGGCAGCAGAAACCCCGTTTCTACCATTTCCAGACTCTGTACTGCCAGCTCTCCTAGCCCTTCGCAAAACCCACCAGACGGTGGAGGAGACGAGAGCTTACCTGGCCTCTCATAAGGACTCGGTTGAGAAGGCTAAGCGGAGGCTAGAGGTAGAGAAGTCCAATCTCGAAGACCAGAAAGCCCTCTCGCAAAGCATGCGCAATCGCATACAGTCGCTGCAGGATGGCCTGGAGAGCCGAATGGAGATGGGGCCGGAGGATATCGCCTTGGAGCGGATCAACGAGCTAAAGCAGAAGAAAAAGCACTACGACAAGGAGACGTCTATGCTCCTGAAGGCACTCAGAAAGTTCATCAACGAGCATCTCGCAGGCATGCTTGCCGCCGAAGAACTCGGCGGCCCGGTCGTTGGCGACATTATGGACATCGACGGAGACGATCTCGCCGCGGGGTTCAGTTCCCAGGGCAAGCTGAAGAAGGCCAAGGAAAACCCCGACGTGGATAAAAGACAGCGGCGTATCGACGAGATATGGGGTGCGCGAGAAGAGGAAGATCAACCAGCAGGGAGAGCAAACAAGGACGACAGGGATGAGACTGCGGCGGCCGCCGCAGAGATGCGTAGTCTGACGGAAGAACTGCTCAATGGCCTCGCGCAATCCGAGGGTGATAGTTCGGCTGCTTACGTCCAGCTTCCTAGGGAATCGGCGGCGGCAAGATTTCTTGTCAGATCCAAAGTCGCACAATTCCACCCCCGAGACTCGACGAAGCTACGGTTGATCGATTTTGGCAAGGAGCTGGACGAGTAATACGTACGGTAAATTCTACCGTATGTGGAATCATGACTGCTCGATTATGTACATATGGGATGCCATGCAAAACAAGGCACACCCTGAAGCTGCCTATCAAACCAGGAGGTCTTGTCTCGTCTCCAATTACTCCGTTTTCTGGGGGGTCTGGTCTGGCATCTTGCGACTCTGGGCTTTTGGATGCTTGGTTGCAATTTCTACCATCATTACTTTCACTGGTAGCTCAATGAAATAAACCACCCAATCTACCTACTGTGCCGATCTAGTTCTCCTCCTGAGTCGAGATTCAGTCAATATTTAGAATGTGAGGGTTTGGTGCTTTTGAGACATGAAACAAACGGTCAAACCACGACCCCATAGCTTATGATATGTATGTATTATATATGCATACGTCGGGGATTACTCTCGCTAAGATATATCTACGAAGTAGCTAGCCATCCATCAAAACTCCGAAAGCAACCTCATCTCAAGATTGGAAGAAGATTGGGTTTCTTTGCGCGCATATACATATCTCCGTGACCAGCCATGATAATCCCAGGAGTGCGGAAGCGAGGTCGATAGTACCTAGGTACCTAACTCCGTACCAACGACAGCAACTCCCCCCCTGGCACACGCAATCCACCGTGCTTTACGGTAATTGGCCAATTAGCGTCTGCAAGCTCCCTCCCCTAACGCGCCCCTCAACGCGTCGCAAGTCGGAACCCGCAGCGCGTCCCACCGCCATATCCCACTTTCCACCGGCGCAAACCTATCCCGTCGTTTCCTTCACCGCAAGTGTAGCTAGCCCACCGACACCCGACAAACGCAGTTTCTTTTCACCAATTACCGAATTTTGTTCGAATTTTTTTTTTAAAAAAAAAATCAACCCCATTCACCCACTAACACTTTCCCTCCTACAAAAAGTCCTCAGACTATGACCGCTTCCGCATCCGTAACCTCGCCGCCGACCTCACCACCCGCCAAACGAGTAAAAACCACATCAGCTCCCGCGCCCACAGAACCAACAATGGCCACCTCCACGCCCACCACCCTAGAGCAATCCCCCCCGCTCCTCATCAAGAAGCTCTCCCCCACCGCCAAGCTGCCCACGCGCGGCAGCGCCTTCGCAGCGGGGTACGACCTCTACGCCTCGCAAGCGACGACGATCCCGTCGCGGGGCAAAGCGCTCGTGGAGACGGGCCTCAGCATCGCGGTGCCGGCGGGGACGTACGGGCGCGTGGCGCCGCGCTCCGGGCTCGCGAGCAAGCACTTCATCGACACGGGCGCGGGCGTCATCGACGCGGACTACCGCGGCCCCGTCAAGGTGCTGCTCTTCAACCACAACGACGCCGACTTCCCCGTCGCTGTCGGCGACCGCGTCGCCCAGCTCGTCGTGGAGCGCATCTACACACCCGACGTCGTCGAGGTCCAGGAGCTTGAGGAGAGCGTGCGGGGCGCTGGGGGGTTCGGGAGCACGGGCACGAACTGAGACGACGGCTGCGGATGCCTGACTTGAGTTGCTGTGGAGGGTTTGGTCTGGGAGAGGATTGGGAATAGACCGTGGGTGGATGATAGGGGAGCTAGATGTTTCTGGAGGTCAATTGCGTGGAATGCATATATGCCTTTAGCGCCGAGGGTTTGCTCCTGGCTGGGTTGGAAGCACTCGGTTGGCTGGCTGGCTGCTTGGGGCGGATAGGACATCAACGAATGGGCTACATCCCGCTACACGGTCAAACGGCTTAGCTCTCGTCAATGCGCAGGAACCCGGATGGTAACGAAACTTTACAAATCATATTAAAAAATCGGCGTTGCAAGCTCACAAGCAAGAAATTCACTACAACACTATCCTTCTCGAGTGATCGTGACAATGCATCTTTCTATTCTCTATATGACCTGGTTCTCGTCTGCGCATCTGTCTTGGTCTATGCCTCTATATGAGGAGCCCGATCCGCTCGTCTTTTATCTAAAACTTAGGTTTGACTTCTTTCTGCTGGCATCACATCTTCTCCGCCCGATATGCTATCGTCGGATCACGCAAGCACCCTAGGTTCCTCGTGAGCTTCAACTCTGCAGCCCGCGATTTGAGTAGATGTAACGTCTTCTCGTCTATATCGACTCCTCTCTGCTCTTTTATTATCTTCATCTCAGCTACCATGCTCTCGCATGTGCGCTGCAGGACTTCGTGCATGCTAGCCAGCACCTTCTCAGCAGCCCTTGTGAGCGGTAGGTCAAGCGCGTCGACGTCGTCACTATTCAGCCATGAACGCCTCCCGCCTAGCTTCCCACTCCCTGCCACATCCCCGTCGACTTTTCCGATCCCATTGCTCAATTTATCGTAATTCGCAACCGCCTCGCGCATGCGCACCACCATGAGCGCCGCGAACATATCGCCTGTACCGCTGAAGTAGGCCTCGAAAACGGGGAACGAGATCTTGAAGATCCGCGGTTGTCGGTCCGACGTCATCGACGAGCCCACGACCGACATGGTGCGAGGCGCTTCTGGAGTGGCGGCGGAGGCGGAGTTGAAAAGCGGGATGGATACCGACGTGATGACGACATGCGGGACGCCGTAGTCCTGGTGTAGGACGCGGATGGCGTGCGAGAGAGAGCTCGAGTCGGTGATCTTTACGCCTGAAAGGAGTCTGCGCCGTGAAAAGGGGTAATTAGTCAATGTACTGCGCACTCCACCTCTTTACACTACAAATGCCATTGTCGAATGCTATCTAGGCTCCTGTGTGCATCTCTAAAAGAAACAGGACGACGTGGACGTGGGAAACTTACTCAGCTTCGAACTGGTTCGGTAGAATGAGGTCGGCAAAATGTATCAGGCTTCGATACGCAGGCACAACCATTTCCGCAACATACAAGCGACCATTGTCGCCCATAACCGGATCCAGCACCCAGAAGAAGCTCCCTGGTTTCCGGGCCTCCTCCGATTTGTGTCTGAGCTCTCTACCGATGTCGCCTACGGCCGTGACAGCCTCTGCGCCGGGAACGTAGCCCGAGAGCATCATGTCGACATTATCGAGGTACGACTGTTTCAGGCCTTCCCATAGGTCTGTGATTTCCTGCGCTGACACCCGCGTGCCTTTCCATTGTTTGTAGCCCGTGTGGTTGCCTTTCCGTTTGGCGCTTATGTCAGCAACTGATAGATTCGGGGCTCTCGGTAGTGAATAATGATCTGCAGGTTTGTACATACTGAACTGTACTGTATTCAAGGCAGACACATCGCAACCCATTGACTGGAGTACGAATACTGCGATCTTATTCCCTACATTCCTGTCCAAGGAGATCTTAAGTTAACGGAGTGGTCGACGAGTAAAAACCTAGGACTTCTTACCCTGAGACAACCTTCAAAACGAGGGATTAGCTGTTAGAAAAAGAGGAAACTGACTACTAAAGGCATTGTTTTCCTACATGACTGGCGACGGCGAGGACGCTCGTCTCTGGAACTGGTGGTTCGGTACTCATGCGGACGGCTTATGTGTATAATGGTAGATTGATATCGATTATGTGCGGTATCACACCGGTCCAGGAGAAAGTGAATAGTTGACTATTCTCCGCGAAGCCATTCAAGAATACGGGATGAGATTCTAATGAAAAGGAAAAAAAGAAAAGAATTCCCAGAGAAGGAGTAATCATAGCCGCTGATTACCGATATGATAGGGCGCATGACTCTTGCCTCGAAGGGTCCATTGAAAGCTTAGTTTATCAAATAGCGTACCCCACCATCGCGGATAGCCCCGCACTATATACCACTTTTAAAGTTCTTCACCAAGACTCACTTTGAATTGGGTAGTAGCAAGCAGGTAAGTAGCACACACTCATAGCAGCACATAGTAAGTACCTAAGTACACACAGAACTGAGGAGGCCATGGATATGAAAAGAAACGATGGGATGGCAGGAAAACATAACTCAGATTAGAACCGCAGAACTTGTCATCATCCTGCGTGTATTGTCTCGAAGCTAGAGGGGTGGCACTGCATGAAGCCAGCGCGTAAAAGGCCATAACCCTGTAAATGCACACCAAGGTCTTCCGTCCCTTTATGCATTCGTATCCATTTCGTACAGCCACGAGATATTCGCAAGTAAGTCTCGTACTAACCTATTGTTTCCTCTTGGCGTTGTAGTATTATCATAAAGCTCATTATGCTTCGTTGTTTCGGATCCTTACTCTTCATCACCAATCTATAGTCCTAGTATTAGTAACCTGGCGCATGAGCATCGGGGGCTGAGGGATGACAAACCTTTGGTGCGAGATAGAATCTCAAGAAACTGCTACCAGACAGACCATACTCCACCAGCAGGGGCACTTCGTTGGACAAGCAGATCTTGACAGTGCTGGACAGGGCCTGGGCTTTGCAGAAGTTGACCAAGTACTTAAGAGAGAAGGTCAGACTGACCGGGTCGGTGAGCTCGATATCGATGTTGAGCTCGGGCTTGTCGACGTTCTGGTGGCTTCGGAGGGTAACGGCGCCATTACCAATATCACCGTTGCAAGAGAACTTGACACCGTCCTTGTTCGCGTCGATTGTGACTTTTATACGTTAGTTATCCCCTTCATGATGTATGATTCATGATTTAAGGGAGGTGGGTACGCGTAGTACTTACCTGATTCGGACATCGCTATCAAGTCGGTGCAGATGCGTCTGAATTCCGCCGAAGGCATAGATATGGTGGCGGCATACTCCGTCTCAGGAATGCCCAAGTGCTCCTGGTCGATATCCATGAGCTTCAGATCGTACTCACTAATACGGTCATTCTCGCTGCTCTCGAAGACGAGGTTGAGGGAGTCAGGCGCGTCTTCGGCCTTCAAGGTCAGGATGTCCTCGTTCTGTGCCGCTCGTAGAACTTTTGTCAGGGAGACGAGGTTGACACCGAGGGCGATATTCCGATCGCAACGATATGGAGAGAAGCCTTCGGCCTTGAGCATCATCGACACAAGGGCGACGTGGGAGTTGTCCATGGCTTGCAGCGCAATTCCGCTGTCGTTACAGTCGAAGTTGCAGTCCTGCACCAAGTCCTTGATGGAATCAACCACCTGATTCGTTAGTACGAATCACGGATAAAAAGCCATCATCATCATCATCATAGTTTAGACATACCTTCTTCAAGATCTGAGCCTGTTCTAATCGTGCCTCCAACATGATGACTATTAGATCCGATTAAACGACTAAAAGAAGTAATCGAAGCTATCCCACGTAAACTAACAGTAGGATGAATCTGGGAGGGGAGGGATTGAGACTAATTTTGTCGTTGTTGACTTGACTGGTGCCTGATGATGTTTGTCGAGAAGTGGTGTAGATTTGGTCTATATTAGCGATTTCTGAAATAGTGGGATGAATAAGAGAAAAGACGCGTTGAGTGGTTGGACGCGTCTTTAATTGAAGGCGCGCGCGAATGCCCCACTTGAATTAGATAAGCTAGGAGTATTTGCAGGGGTAAAAAAATGTCTTCGAAGTTCGGGGCTTTCTTCTAGGCAATTGCAACCTTGGACCGTGACTGAAAAATGCGTTGCTATAACTATGTACTTATGTACTTCGTAGGCAATGCCTTCCAATTAGAAAGTGACTGAGACTACCCCTTATTTACACCTTCGAGATCTCGTTTATAATTCTTAAATTCAAAAAGCTCAAGGAGACTATCTTGACTACCTATCTTACACTATCCTATCTTCTCAAATAAGTTTTATTATGTTATGTACTTTTATTTTAGCGATGGTTTGTGCATATATACGGCGACATAGAAAATACAAAACATTATGCGCAAAAGATCGTATGGATGACCAGCTCTCTATGCAGTTGCCCCTTTCCCTATATAAAAGCGAACCAACCCGCGCCATGTTGTCGAAGGGAACTTCAGACCTAATCGCTCTATCCCAAGTACGCCGTGTTGCAACCGATATGACCCATTTCATGATTTGCTCGTTACCAACGCCTCGGGCCCAGTCAATGTTGTTAGTGGAAATGATACAAAGAACCAATGAAATCAAAGAGAGATTCGACCGCGTCCAGGTTTTCTTTCCAGTACTCCTTGTAGCTCTCGCATCATACCTCTCTGAGCTTCAGCCTTCATCTTGACAATTTCCTTGGTTTTACGATCTTCCCTCATTCTGATGATCCTCTCTTCTCGCGTAAGTAAGCTCTTCGGCCGAGGAATCGAGATCGCCTCAAAGACCTCTGGTTCGATCTCTGGCGGTGGCGACGAATCCCCGTTGAGCTTCTTCAGTGCGTCGGCAATACCCGGCTCGTTTCCATCTTGGCTGCTCTCATCCTCTTCCGTGATAGTTCGTCCGCTCATCGTGCTCAAGGGAGACATGAGCGTGGAGCCAATGGAGGACAGGCGCTTCTCGTTTCTATCGATACCGGACGCTAGTGAGGCTTTGCCGGTTTGCCATGCCTCCATCAAGTCTCGTAGATCTTGTCCTATCGAGTCGTACTGAGCCATGAACAATGGCCCGAGGTCAGTGATATCATCGGCTTCGTTCAAGGCCTTGGCTGACTCTTCGCGCAGGAGGTGCAACTTAGCCTGCACACTGCGAATGTTCATGGTCATAGAGTTTAATCTACGGACTTGGTGGCGCCACCGGTCGTGGCTAGGGGTCTCAGGGCTTCGGGGAGTCTTCGGGAGTTGGACTATAATTTCGCCATTAGAAAGCAACGTCCGGCCGATTAGTCATAATTTACTTACAGTCATTATCAGCTAAGATGTTCCTCACTCGCGCGTAAGCTTGCCTCGTGACGGTGTTCAAGTCCTTGAATGATTCTAATATCGTCGTGAAACGAGGTCGGTCAGTGTCGTTGCCGAGGGTGTGGAGAGCGAGCAACCCGCTCAGGAACATCTTTCGGATATCGTGGAAGAGGAATGCAGCATCTTTCAGGGGTTGCAACTTTTCGGCGTCCTGGACGTCAGCCTTCGAGATTACGTTGAATCTTTCTACCACATCAGCCACAGTGAACTGATATTGGCTCTGGAGTTGCAATAGTTCGGTCTGCTCTGCAAATGCCCAAATAGTGAAGGCTACTTGATAGTACTTGTGAATAACCTCTGTCAAGCTATTACGAAGAGCTTGTCTTAGTTGGAGGCACTTGACATTTTGCCCGTTGTTCTCTAGTCGACTGATAGGGGGGATGGGTGTGCTCCTGTTGGTAAATTAGCTTGTGGCACCAGAGGCATTCCGGGAGAGGGCATATGTACAGTCGATATCCGCGGGCGACTAATTCCACTTCCATTACAAAGTTGAGGGCTGCGCTGTTCGCACAGTCATATTCCTTGGAGAGCGAGAAGAACGTTGAGGCTTCCACTAGCCCTTGCTTTTGGATATTCCTTAAGACCTGTCTTCGCACATATGCTCTACCTATTAGGAACGCTAGAGATAGTACTACAGTATAACCCAGGAGTCCCTTCCAAGTCGGCACAAAACCCCCGAGCGAGAACCATCGAATAAGGGACGCAGTACCGAACCCGAACACTGCGGCGGCAACGGCACCGGAAACCGTGATCCCATGGAAGTTCGGCTCATCTACCGGTTCCGATAGCTCTGGGTTCGCCGACGGTTGGTACCCTAGCACTAGGGGGTTATCAAGAAGCTGGGACTGTACGATGGCAAGACGTAGCCGCTCGAGGAACCCGATCGATTTAGCATGATCGATAGATGAAGTAACTGCTTCCACCAAGAGTCGTAACACATCGAAAATAGGAGAGGCGTGGTTATGAAAATCGTCCAAGTTGATATGAGAAGGGAAAGTGTGGGCATCGATACGCAAGGGTCTCGGTAAGTTTTCCCGAAACTTCTTCCTGACCTTGGCGAAGCCTCTTGGGGCAAAATCTCGGGGTGGGCTAGTAGGAGGCGAGAATTCGTGATCCGTATTCTCTTCTGGTTCCTGCCACTGTGGTTCATCATATCTCTCCCCTGTGCCTGTAACAAGGATGGTTAGGACTCTAGGAGCTGCTTCGGGCATATCGATTGTGAAGATGCTCTAAACGAAGCGAATAGGGGATTTGGTATACTGTATAAAACAAGCATACATACCCTCGAGATAGTTGCTCAAAGGCGTTCCCTCATCTACGTGAGTCTCCATGTAATCGCGGTGTCAGATGACGGGTCGCGTCCATCTGGCGCGAAGTTACTTGTGATTCACTCGGTATTGCGAACAGTCGTACTGGGAAGAGCGACTAAGATCGATATAGCTAAGGGACTGTTATAAAAGTAACACACGTAAGGAAAAGAGAAGGAAGGGGGGGTAGAGTTTGTAAAAAGAAAAAAGAAAAATGGGTTGAAAATGGTTTGTAAGGAACGCAAACCGATATTGAAAGGAAGTAAGTAAAAGTTGTCAAGGGCTTTGTTCGGGTTTGGGGGAGTTGTAATAGTACGAGAAATTGTTAAATTGTACGAGATTAACGATAGCTGGGAACCTGAATTAGCATAATGCTTCTCTAATTAGGCAACTACCTAAGCTAAGTATAGGTCTATGTAATGTCCGAGTACCCCGTTAGTAGCAGGGGGGAGCTTTCCCCATCACAAAAATAACCCGTGGCCAGTCACTGCGGTTGAATAAGTTCGTCATGGCAAGAACGGTACAGATTACATACCTAATTTGGTACGACATGCATGTACATAAATATGTATGTACAGCACTTGAGATGAACAGGGCTGTGCAGACCGCTTTCCGTATTGGTTCAACCAAACGTTTCCGGCCCGCTGTCAGAAGGTAAACCTAACTGAACCGACTTCCTGGGGCTAGTCACCCCACGCTATTCGTCAACGATTGCCTTATGGCCCCATTGACTTCAAACATTACGTACATTGCGGCGCCATCAGAAAAGAAGAAGAAAAAAGCATAAGCCAAAACCAAAACCAAAACCAAAACCACAGACGTCGGACATCTAAACTCCCGTCTTCCCGTAATACAACAATACAACACATCAACATCCGAACCAGAGATTCAGTCCTTTGACCCCCGGCTCTGTTGAAATTTAAAGGACAAAGGCCAGGAGACAATACACAACATACAAAGACGAGCACAGCCATGCCGACCGAAAGGGAGCTTCAGATATCACCGATTGTGCCGGAGTCGGTAATGCACAACACAAAGGTCAGTTCTCCCATCTTTCATCCGGGCCATTGTCCCATCCGTCAATGCATTGTGTTGTGTTCCAGACACTGACAAGATCTTGCGCGTTCAGACTCTGTCGAACCTCCAGACTCTCACTGCTTCCATCTTCGGCGCCGCGGCTGGCATATTGGGCCTCGAGTCCTACAGTGGATTCCTCTTCTACTTCATCTTCGGCGTCCTCGCTACCGTCCTCTTCTATACCATACGCGTCGCACCCACGTCGCTAAAGGCAGGCCATGGCCTATTCGATACGAGCAGATATTTCAGAACCCAATATGAATTCTGGACTGGGGGTCTTTTTAACGGGCTTGCTGGATATATATTAACATGGACGTTGTTCTATGGTTTAGTGAGAGCTTGATGGGAGCATTACCCGGCGTTCTGTTAATTAGAAAACGGGGTGTATCCGACCAATTCAAGGCCTATAAAGCCTTGGTCATTTGGGCAATAAATCGTCAGTAGACAATATCAAATAAAGGTACTGAATTCTTATTCAAGTCTTGGTATCTAAACGTTGGCAAATGGGATTGCCATGTCTATCTATTCTCCGATTTCAATGACCTTTCCAACGTAACCCTCAAGTCCTGATTTGTCTTTGGACCCCCCTTCTACAAGAACAATCTGAGACCCAAGTTCGATCCATTCTCTACTATTCAGAAGCTCTAGCGAGACATGGTACTCTGTATGGTACTCGTCTAGGTCTGCTTCCGATTTAGTACGCTCAAGCTCGATATGGACATTCATATCAAACACATCATTCTCTTCCATCAAAACTTTCTGGGGATTCGAGTCGGACTTCTGACGTGTCACCCGTAGTACTCGAACAGCAGCACGAACCATTCCTACGTAAGCGTTGACTAGAGTGTTCACTGCTAGTGACTTGACGTCCGGTGTTTTGAACGAAGCTATCAAACTAGAAGCAGCTTGCAGGGAAAGTCCTGTGTCAATCATATGCTGACTAGGCACGGCGAGAACCTGGCCTTTGCGAAGTCTAGTAGTAGATATCCTCGATTTTTCAGGGGCTGCGCTGGTATCAGATACCTCCCCATCGTGATCATCAAAGACCACCTGAATAGAGCCCGCTTGTCCCGCCTCGACAGTCTGCACGGGGAGTCTCAAATCACGGATATTCACAATTGTCGCTTGGCGCCATTCGCCCTCAATTTTAGACGCCGATAATGTATGGCGAGAGCTAAGTCGGGCAAATTCTGCAGACGAAGGATGAGGAATCGATAATCCATATCCGGGCGAAGGATGGTCCTTCGGCACCAGAGCGCCAGCATCCTCATCATCCCCAGGGAAGGGTCCCAGAACAACTCGATCGCCTATAGATAGCCTTCCAAACCGTAAATAACCTGTTATCACCGGTGCGCTTTCGCCTGACCCGGAGGTGGTCGCCGTCTGAGCACGGCTCAACGTCATCTCAAAGACCTCATCAATATGAAAGAGAGCGACCGGTTGCTCTGGATTCAAAGCGAGGGGAACAAAATCCCGGGCTGTTGGTATAGGTGGAACTGGCAGGCTTCTTAGCAAGGCATGTGTCAGCCCGATACCAATACCCCGAACAGCACTTGTGAAGATGATCGGAACAATAGACAGCGGATCACCAGATTTGGAAATGGGGTCGATGACTTCATCCATCATTTTTTGTAGGTCATTGTCGGGTACTTCAGTCAGACTATCCTCATCGCGAGCGGTAGAAGTTAGTAGTTTCGGAATCCTTCCCATAGCCTTAATCTTAGTGAACACTGGAGCCAACTTGTTCCTCAGCGACGCCGGCTGCCCCAATTCAGACTTTGTGATAAGAATGGCAAGAGGTATAGCCAACTTTAGGCATAAATCAAGGTGTGCCATAGCTAGATCTATCGATGCTATCCCAACTCCTAGAGTCCCATCTACGCCGGAGAGGGAATGGGCACCAGAGGCAGGGGGGGCATCTTCGTTCGCAGGAATACAAAGAAAAGTCCAGTGCGGAGCCCATCCGACAAGCGCTCGGAGGGTCGTTCTCTGATACCGCGGGTGCCCAGCGGAATCCAACAAAAAGGCTAACCTGCCATTGACTGCGCGGTCATGTATGTCGGGCCATTCGTTGATATTGTCAACGTGGTAGTTGAAAATTCGTCGGTCTTCATAACCGATGAGCTCCTGGGCGATTGAGCTAGTTCGCCCCGATGCAACTTCATGACGATGTCTTAATAAGTTGATCCTGCTGCTTCCTCGTCCATTATCCAATGTGCCGTTGGAAAGGGTCCCTAGGAGCGTCGTTTTACCTGATGTCGTTGGCCCAATTAGTGAAACACGCAGTTGTTCGGTGATCGATGCGCCTCTCTTAGGCGTTGTGTTCAGTTGATTTGCCTGTTGACTATCCCTGTTACTCTCAACATTCAGTACCGGCATTACGAGGGCCTCTGCTACCCAAAGATCCTCAACTTTGATTTCGTCATTTGGTTCCGAATTTCTGTCTGTCGTCCACTCACAGGTCCCGACAGCTTTCATACGCTGTACCTCGACCCTGCAACCTAGACTAGCAGCCATGACTTTCAGAGTTGTCATACTCTCGTCCATCTCGTCCTTAGTCAAGCCTACAAATGTCCCATCATCTGCTACACCTATTTCATATAACGCTCCATTGGATGCTTCGAGGCCTGAGAGCAATTTTCCTGGCTTCTCCAAAATAGCGAGATCGGCAGTGTCCTCGGGCAACCTTGGGATCACGAGGTCATGACTAGAGGTGGAATGGTGAGGCGACGACTGCTGCAGCCTCCAAAGTAGCTGAGTAGTTAAATGATGTAGACGGTTCTGTCTAGCCTGGTTTGAAGAGGGGAGCGGTGAAGTAGTATGCTTAGGCTGCTTTGCTCCTCGCATTGGCTTGGACGGCTGAGATCCGGAGACTTTCAATGCGGTACTCATATTGTTGTAGGTTCTCCGAGGCCGCAGCAATAGATGTAGTTTGTATTCAATTGGACCATCCTGCGGCTCTGCTTCAAGCCTCTCGAGGTGTGAGTCAGGAGGTTGATTTGAGTCAATGATAGCTTCGGTCGTCACAGAACGCTCGACATGGGGCCTCTTGCCAGAATCCTGAGCGGATTCCCAGGGGGAATTCACTCGTGGAGGATCATGGTCGAAAGTGAATATAGAAGCCATTGTTAGCCTATATCACAGGATGGATGATTTCGTGTAGGCTGCCAAGTTAGTGAATGGCAATTGGCTGGTTGCTGGTGAGACCGAGGAAATCAACTCTCTCGGAGGTCGATATGAATGCCTTGAAGCCAGATGATTTACAATATGTTCGGAACTAAGAGTATTTCCTGTATTGTTTTTATCGCATGATCTTGTCTTATCTGCTGTTTATAGAATGCATGTATTTGTGGTATCATCTTCGATAAATAGGAGCTTATTAGCTCACAAATATATGAACACTGAAATTCAGAATGTATTATAGAATGATTTCAATTTAGCTTTAGGCCAGCCATTATGAGCAGGAAGCTGGTGTGAATAATAGTTCAAAGGTGAAGTGGTGATGGACTCATTTTCAATCGCTGTGAACTGGTAAAGTACAGAAATAAGGTTGATAAGGGGCGCCTCTAGGTTGCCTCAGGTGGTAGCGATGGAGTCACAGTGTACATGAACATTCAACGCAAGTACCAAGTACGGAACATTCTTAGCTAAGCTAAGCCATTTGACATGTACATGTATCCACATGTCTATAATTAGTTGATACTTCCACGTTCTGCAGGGCTTAAATATGCACAAAACACCCTATCACGTTCCAAGTGTATTTTAGGGGTATTCAAGATGAGGTACGAAAGTACATAGCCGAATAAAGATGATAAATTCATGAAAATACTTATAGTTGTTCAATATTAAATTTATTTCGTTATTAAGGAAACGCATTTGGAGATACGTACTTATGTACATATGTTCCTATCTAGGTACATGACATTGAAATACGAGCAAAAAGGGAGTCATGGAAACCTAAAATATGTCAGTAGAAGCAGTTGCCACTACCTATGTAGGTACATATGTCATACACAGATAGCATTAGGCGCAGTGGCTGACGGCTTTACCGCCCCAGCGCCCCTGACCGCCTATAAAAGATATGGGTCCGTCACTAGCTAAAAATGCTGCGGCCTGGAACTGACGAATTGTCTTGAATAGAGCTGATCTACCTTCCAACCTTCCAACCTTCCAAGTCCCTTTTTATCCCCTCCTTTTTTCGAAACGTAACCTAAGACGTCCCGTGTCTAATCCGTACAGTCCCATAATTCACCACCTTTATTAATTCTCAGATTCCCTTTCTTTCCTCTTTCCCTACCCAATTAATCCAATCCAATCCAATCCATCAATTAGCAGAAACATTTGATCGATAATTACAATACGACACAACCCAACGCACAGTCAGCCAAAATGAAGAAATTCCCCTTCGGCAAGAAGCAATCTGGGGATGACGATTCGAACCGGTCGGCCCTCTTCGGAAAGAAAGGCTCGCCAGCGCCGCAGTCAGATAACCCCTATGCTCAATCGCAACCTGCGAACGATCCCTACATGAACGAAAGCAACAAGTTTGCTCACATGACTCCTTATCAACAAGTCCGTGCGCGTCTTCCTGAGCGTGGAATCGGTGGAATCGGCGGTCTCCCGAATGGACCATCCCCTCAGAACGGTCGCGGTGTCCCTCCGCCATCTCGCAGCGACAGCAACATTTCTTCTGCGACCGCTCCACCTCCCTATTCTAGTGCGCAACCTGCTCAAGCACCTGGTGCTTATGCCAATGATAGATATGGTACATCCTCTGGATACGGCTCCAGTAAATACGGTAACAGCGGAGGTTACGGTAGTGCCCCATCCGCACGTCCTGGTGGTTACGGTGGCCTGGGCGGCAATGATACAGATGCCAACCGAGATGCTTTGTTCTCCGGTGCTCAAGAGCGACTAGGACAGCAACAAGCCAGTCAGCCAAGTGGGGGTTATGGCACATCTGGAGCCGACGCGAGCAAGTATGGGGGTTATGGAGAGCAGCGTGAACTCACAGAGGAAGAACAAGAAGAAGTCGAGGTCGACGACATCAAACGCCAGATCAAGGCTGAGAAGCAGGCTTCAGCACAGACAGCACAGAATTCTGCGCGTATTGGACAGCAGACAGTAGAACTTGCGTCGCAGACACTTGCTCGCCTCCACGGACAGGGCGATCGCCTCAACTACACTGAAAGTCTTATCGACAGAGGCAGCTTTCAGAGTAGAGAGGCTGAAGACCAAACTAAGAAGCTCAAGAGTCTCAACCGGAGCATGTTCGCCGTCCATGTCAGCAATCCCTTCACGGCCAACAAGAGGACAAGGGAGATGGAGCAAAAGGTCTTAGAACAACACCGCGCAGACCGAGAGTTACGTGAAGCAACACGCAAAGATGGTTACATGGGGAATCAGCGTGCGGAGGCCGCATTCAAAGAGGTTGACGCCAGCGCGAAGAAGGCCGTCTGGCAGAAACAAAGTGCTGCCGAGAAGTCCAAGTATTCGTTTGAGGATGACGAAGAGGATGATGAGGCCGAAAATGCTATTGACGAGAGCATGGCGCAAACGTCACAAGCCGTTAGCCAACTTCATACTCTGTCGCATCGGCTAGGTGACGAAATCGATGCTCAGAATAAGGTTATTGACAGAATTGGCAGCAAGGCAAGTTACTTCGTACTATACTGTAACCAAGGTCTAAAACTAACAATGGTGTAGAGCGACAAACTGAGCGATGCCACCGCAGTGCAAACTCGCAGGCTAAAAACCATCAGATAATGTGGCGGCGTGCACATCCTTATTGGATATATGGAGTAGGTGGCATATACAGTGTCTCAATAGCACATGGCTAGAACGAGTCTTATTGTGTGCCTACCGTTGCCTAAACTGCGTATTTCTGGGGTTGAAGGTCGTACTGGTGAGAGCATAGCACATCATGGATGCTTCGACATGCCTCCCAGGTTTCTCCTAAAAGGGGTTCGTATCAACCGAATCCTTTTTCAGGGTTGCGATGCATACTTTCGCGACATCCTGGCCGTGTCATAGAATAATCACATGGCATTTTCAATATACCTTGATAATTCCAAACAAGTGCATATCTAGATAATTGACAGGAGGGCATATTGCGGACTAATGGTAGAACACATCAATCAATTTGGAATTCACATGCCTCGTACATCTGTATAATGAATTTTATCATCTAAGAGGTGCGTATGCAGGAACTTGGATGCTAACCTTAGGGTGTAATACTGCGATAAAAACAAGTCCATATATTGAGTATGAAATGTTTCGTCCCTTTTGCAGGTTCACGCATGTTTTGAGCACCCAGGCACCTGGGTAGTGAAGGGCGTACAGTATGCGCTCGATATGAACATTCTACGCACTGTATTGCTTAAAATCTGTACCATGTAAAGAAAGGTTCATAATCCGTACAGGATCATCGAACTATCGCTGCAGTCCCAATATCATTACCTAGATTCTCTCATTCGCTATGAAACCTTCGTGGAGATTATTAGCAACAGCAACTGCTGGAAACGGTTTAAAGCCAGCGCCAATGGCATTATTGCCACCGATTCCGCTTTACAGACGCTTATTCAGAGCTCATCGTAGACATCTGCCACATGAGATGCGCCTGCTTGGCGACGAGTATATCAAAGCAGAGTTTCGCGCCCATAGGAATGTCGACAACCCAGCACATTTAGTATGAAGCTCTACAACAAGAGTCCAGTCCGGATACTAACACTGCCACAGATCGGGTTCCTTACAGAATGGCAATTATACGCCCAGAAGATCGAAGGCGATGCATGGGTTGGTGAGAAGCTAGATGAAGAAAAAGTCGCCAAGATGAGTGGTATGTCCAACTTTAGTATTGTCGAACAGACGAACGGTGTGTTGACAATAATCTATTAGATCAACAATTGGGGCAGTTATACGAGCTTATGCAAGCCATACGGAAGAGGCGCGAAGAAGACAATGAAGAATAATAAGGGTTATATTTAATATTGCGAACACCCTTTTGTCATTCAGGGTATTTTGATAGAAGGCTTCAATGTTCCATCGTCCAGTGAGACCAGTAGGTAACATAATTGCACCAATCAATTAAGTGCTTCAGGCAACGTAGAACACGTGACTAAGAGTAGTGTGCTTTGTACCAACACACAGTGTTGTAGCTTATTTAGTTTGAACTTTCATATCTTCACCTGCAGTCAGAAAATCAGAAATCAGAAATCAGAAATAAAAACATCAAGCCCTTCAACTCCAGCGACGGCAACAAAATGGCCGAAGATGAACATAAGCCCAAGAGGCGCAAAACAAAGCCGACAAATGATGCATCCGTTGTAAAAATTGGGGATAAGATAATATCTTTAAGCGCATATCTCAACCCCCAAAAGAAACCATCAGAGCAACCATCAGTGGATCAGCAGCCCACCATAGCAGCTGAATCTCAGCGGAAGTCTACAGAGGAAGCCAAGTTCGACACTGACAAGAAAAATGTCACCAAAAGACTTGCAACCAGTGGTGATCCATCCTTGTTGAAATCTCGTAAGGCACTACCGATATGGACTCACCAAAACGAAATCAGGGCAACTTTACGAGACGACAACGATGTGCTGCTCATCGTTGGCGAGACCGGTTCAGGCAAAAGTACACAGGTCCCTCAGTTCCTGTGCGATGAGCCCTGGTGTCGAAAGAAAAAGATTCAAGTGGAGTCTGATACAGTGAGCGTGGGCGGCATGATCGCCATTACCCAACCACGACGAGTCGCCGCGACTACTCTAGCTAACAGGGTCTCTCGTGAGATGGGGACCCCTTTGGGAGCTTCACGAGAGGGATCTGTTGGGTACTCGGTTCGATTCGACCACAACGTCCCAAAGGGCACCAAAATCAAGTTTCTCACCGAAGGTATGCTTCTTCAGGAAATATTACGAGATCCCAATCTACGTCAATATAGTGCTATCATCGTCGACGAGATTCACGAGAGAAGTGTCGATGTCGACTTGATAGCCGGATTCCTGAAACAGATCCTCTTGAGTGATAAAGCCGGTCGAGGAGGTATCCCCTTGAAAGTTATAATCATGAGTGCAACGGCAGACGTGGAGAAAACCCAAGACTTCTTCAAACCCCGGAACCCGAGCTCTTCCGTCCAACTGCTCCGAATCAAAGGAAGACAGTACCCTGTAGAGACTAAACACACATCCAGACCCGTCCCAGATATCCAAGATGCCCTTCTCAAGCAGATTTTCCATGTTCATCTGCATGAGCCCCTACCGGGTGACATACTAGCCTTTCTTACTGGCCAAGAAGAAATCGAAGCTGCTCAACGTCTCATCGAAGAGTACAATGCTACTTTGGCTTCAGATATGCCGAAGCTGTTGGTCTGTCCTTTATATGGCCAGCTCTCAATCCAAGCGCAACAGGACGCATTCCAGCCCGCTAAGAAAGGCTTCACGCGAAAGGTAGTCCTGGCGACAAATATCGCCGAGACTTCGGTCACTGTCCCAGGTGTCCGCTACGTGATTGACTGCGGGAAAGCTAAGGTTAAGCAATTCCGGTCACAGTTGGGAATGGAGTCGTTGCTAGCGAAGGCAATTTCAAAGTCGTCTGCGATACAACGGACTGGTCGAGCCGGACGTGAAGGCCCAGGCAAATGCTTCAGGCTTTATACATCAGATACGTACGACTCGTTGAAGGACGCCGATTTACCGGAAATTTTGCGCAATGACGTCTTAGGTGCCGTCTTGACGATGAAGGCACGTGGCATCAATGATATCCTTTCATTTCCGTTGATGGACTTCCCTGATATTGAGTCCGTAGAAAAGGCTCTCATACATCTCCATTTCCTCGGCGCACTAGCAGATGACGGCAGCATCACGAAAATTGGGAGGAAGCTGGCTCTTTTCCCGGTTTCTGCGCCATATGGGAGGGTGCTGCTTGCGGCGAGCGAGCCCCAATACGATTGCCTCCTCGAAGTCATCGATGTCATCGCCTGCATTACATCGGGGGAGAACATCTTCCACCAACTACAATCAGAGGAAGTAAGAGAAGAGGTAGAAGAGTACCGCAAAGAACTGTATCGCCGAGAAGGAGATATCCTTACGTACCTGACCACCATGCAGCGGTACGCGTCGGAAAACGCCGACCGAATGGACTGGTGCAAGAAACGGAAGATAAATATCAGGAACATGAGGCAAGCCCTCAACATCCGAAAACAGCTCCGAGGGATCTGTCTGAAGGAGAAGATGCTCACGGAGGCACCACCACCGGATCCTCAACCGTTCGAACCCTTATCCCCCGAGAGGGCGACGCTGCTGTTGAAATGCTTCATGAAAGGGTTTGGCACGAAGTCCGCCCTCCTGGCACCGGATTCCAGCTACGTCACGATACAAGGGAAACATGTCGTGGCTATACACCCATCTAGCGCATTGCACGGGCATAAGAGGGAGGCGATTATGTTTCTGGAGCACGTTTTCACGCAGAGGAGCTACGCTAAGAAAGTCAGCGCTATACAAGCAGATTGGATTGTTGAAATCATGGAAGGTAGATGAAGTATGATGTAAGGTTTTGATACACATCGACGGACTACGTACGAGATTACCCTGCCTAGAGCTCTTGTAGAATTGCCATCTTAAATATTCGTGTCTCAGTGCACAAGCAATCTGAAGCCTAGCATTAATCAAAATACTTAGTCATTTATAGCACAATTACTTGTCTATTATGGTCTCACTCGATTCATTTGACTACTACGGATCTTTTCAATGCCTCGAGGTTTATCTAAGTCTGATCATTGATCTTAACGTGAAGTCTCTTGGAATTTAATCAACTCTATTGGGTATCATGTGTTAGAGCGCTCCTAGATAAATAATCCGTCCATCACATCGCTCGTTGCTCATATCCATTAGACTGGCTTTATCATAAAGATCTGCTTCAATGTCAGTATTTGCCCCAGCAAGTTGACTTCTTTTGTAAAACGCTTACCTGGTTCAATGCTGCCAAGTCGGTCATAGCCATTCGTTTAGATGCAATGTTACGTGATCGGGCATAATGCCGTCCGGATAAGCCCTGGGGTGTCGAAGTGCCCGTCCCAGCTGGTGTCGGCACGCCACTCCCTTGAGGAGTGATAAGCGGAGCAGGAGTTGAGGTGTCTGTGGAAGCAGCAGCTTCCGTAGAGGAATCTGGAGTATCCAATTGTTTTTGCCTCTTTGCTTTCTTTTCCCTCTTTTTCTCTTTCTTCTCCCCTTTTGACATTGACTTTCCTATCCGAGTGTCTTCTGACACGACAGGAGTATCATCGTTCTCCATCTCACGCTCAGGGTCTCTCTTGGACTTCTTGCTCTTCTTCTTCTTCTTCTTCTTCTCCAGCCCAGCTGACTCAGTGTTATCATGGTCCTTTGACTTTGACTTCTTAGATTTCTTGGTGGACTCTTCGGCTTCTCGACTACTGGTCGAGTCGTCCTGCGAGCCCTCATCTTTTGATCGCTTCTTTCGCTTCTTCTCCGGTATAGCATTGTGACCATCTACAGAGTCGGACTCCTCTGCTTTTCGCTTTTTGGACTTCTTTTCCTTCTTCTGTTTCTTCAAAGGTAGAATTGCAATATCTTCATGCACGGTAGTTGATTCATCATCTTCTTTTTTCACAGGATTCAACGTTTCCGCGGTCTTGTTGGATGATTCCTTCATCTGATCTCCAACCAGAAGCCCCCCACTAACGAATCGCATAAGGCCGTATTTCCGCTCCACGTATAAGTTTGTCTTGATACCGGTGCGCACGTCTCTCTCCTTCTTGATTGTGGCCTCGGACTTCCCGTTCAGTCTTCCGAGGAGGTCCTTGAAGCCGTCAAGGCCAGTGCATTCGGCGTTCTGCTTATGTTTGATCTTCGCTCCCAAACCCATTGTATCATCTTTCATGACAACGTTTATAGGTGCCGCACTAGCGGCGGAGTGTAGATGGGAGTGCGCCGCATTCTGTGCGCCTAGGAATTTCCCCGGTTCCCAGCCTTGTGCTCGTAGTATCCTTTGGCCAAAGGTAGTCTCGTCACGGCTCCATTTCGTGTTATTTGGGTCGTGCTGGATCTTCCGACGACTATAGAGGCACCCATATTAGCAAAAATTCACTGACGGGAGACATTGGACATAAGGTATGCCATACTTCCTAGGTCCTGCGAGACCCATCGTAACTAAATCGGCCTCCAAAGATGGCAATGGCGGATTCAAAGTAGAATATGTAGAATTCAAAGATTTTAGTGGGCGTCAACTTTCAATAAATTTTGTTTGATAAATTATTTAGAGAACGAAGATATGTACCTATCTAGGTATCTCATGTACCGAGGTACCTACGACTTGCTCACTGATAAGCGGCATTCGGTGGAACAAAAAATCCGCTGCTGCTGCCCTGGGTCCACTTATGCATGCTAGCTTCCGCAACTCTAATTTCTGGGTCGGTGGATACTCTGCTACCTAGCAGCTGCTCAGGTACCTAGGTACTTTGCAACTACTAAATTTCCAAGGTTCGAGTAGGTTTACCATGAGAACGGCAATGGCGATGGTTACCCTGCCTCAGGGCAAGCGAGATCCAGATTCCGATCTTAATTTTGTTTTATCTGATCCGTGGGATCTTACTTAGACAAGACTTAGGAACTTAAACCTGTTCAACAGAATTCGTGAGCTCAATAAACAAGGCTTTACCTTGATACATTCCGTCTGTGTTCAGTGCAAATTATACAACTATCTCTTTCTATTGACGGGAACGATATCTGGCAGTCATGGCACCCCATCGCAAGGAACCCAGCCCAACTGAATTCGGTTCGGACTCTGATGTAGAGCTGAACGTCAACTATCAGTATAAGCTAAGCCCGGGCATACCAAAGGCTATGCAACGCATCGTATGCTCGTCTATTATTTCTTCATTGGCATTCCGTGGCAACATTTGAAATTAAATGTAGCCTACCTACATAAGGAGCTACAGAATGCCCGTACTAATCTACTTTTCTATTCCTATATAGGACAATTTGAAGTCGAAGCGATCTGAGATGCTGAATAGCATCGAGAAGGATCACATAGAAAAATTAACCGCTCTAAAGAACGAAATCAAGGCGCACTATCAAGATGCGGAACAGAAGATGTATGTTCATTACGATGTTGCTTACTAGACAATCGTCTATGATGAACTTGTCATCGGTTTTTTTTCATCACTCTTACCGACTTTCTCGAAAACATAGGATGTCTTAAAGGAGAACGAACAAGCTCGAATACTAACACATGTTTCTTAGTGCTGATAACAACAAGCAGCAACTAGAGCGATACATAGAATTAGTGCAAAAACGTATGGACTGCGAGGAAAAAATCCGCAAGCGACTCGACTTACTCCAAGATGATTGTGCACATATGGCCATGCTGCTAGATGCCGTCTACGCGGGCCGCAAAGACATGGCCATCAAGGCCGGAAAAGCTCCAAAGCCTGATCAATCTAAGAATTGAGGGGCTGCTGTCATCTCAACTGACTTGACAGTTACGGATTTCTGATTGGCCTATAGCTTGGAGGTGGGCAAGGATTACTTAGCCAGAATGTGGGAAACTGATTCATCGAGACTTTGCTGCAATGAATGCTCGTATTGCTTGTAAGTAGCTCAGATATCGAACTGTACTTGATGAAAATAATTATAGACTTGCCCCTTCATCCTTCGGTTACTAACAACGATTTAAACTCTTGCTGTTACTCACATACATTCGTCCCATTGTAAGTCGTTCTACTTGAGTAGGAACATCCGCCCTGCTCTCACCTTAAGTACCATGAGATCCATGAGGTCTATGAATAGCTGAACTATCCTCACGATAACCTAGCTCTCAAGACTCACACAGTCAAGTCTTCATCCAAGTATGGTGACTAGGGTCTTCGTATTATAATTTACTATGATATGAGTTAATACTATACAGAAAAGGTCAGAGCTGGATGAGTATCCCAAAACCACTTCTACCCAATAACCGAAAAAGAGTTTGTAGTGAAACGCCGTCTATGCTGGTCCCGCAGTATATCGCGAGCCTTCTCCGGCTTCTATATGTTTGCCCTATATGTATATATATCCCACCACCCTATATATCGTTTCTACCATATCGCGAATATGTTTTCTTATCGATCGAGAGCTTGGCTCTGGCACTAAATGGCAGGAAAACGATTAGTAACCACACTTGAACATACAGATATTCTTCCAGAGAATAGGGGCGAAACCTACCATGTGCCAATAGATGCCCTTGTTCTTCAACAACTCGACGTGCGACCCCTTCTCGAGCACCTTGCCCTCGCCCAGGACGAAGATGACGTCGGCGTTCTGCACGGTGGCGAGGCGGTGGGCGACGACGACCATGGTCCTGCCCATGGCGGCGCGCTCGAAGGCCTTCTGCACGAGGCGCTCGCTCTCGGAGTCGAGGCTGCTGGTGGCCTCGTCGAGCAGCAGGACGTCGGGCTTGCGGATGAGGGCGCGCGCGATGGCGATGCGCTGCTTCTGGCCGCCGGACAGGGACACGCCGCGGCTGCCGATCTCGGTGTTGTACCCGTCGGGAAGCGAGACGATGAAGTCGTGGATGCTGGCGTTGCGGCAGGCCGCGTACAGCTCCGCCTCCGTCACGGCCGCCGGGTCCATGCCCAGCAGGATGTTGTCGCGCAGCGTGCCCTGGAACAGCGTCGCCTCCTGCGCCACGAGCGACAGGTGCCGCCGGTAGTCGTACACGTTGACCTTGGCGATGTCCGTGCCGTTCGCCAGGATCGCGCCGCCCTGGACGTCGTAGAAGCGCTCCAGCAAGGATATGATGCTCGTCTTGCCGCACCCCGAAGGGCCCACCAGCGCCGCGAACTGCCCCTTCTCGATCGTGATGTCGAGGCCCCGGAAGATGGACACGTTCCGCGACGGGTACTTGAAGTGCACGTTCTGCAGCTCGATCTTGACCCCGCCTCGCGTGTTGGCGATCTGCGCCGTCTCGTCGCTGCGGTTCCGGTTGCGCGACTCGCGGATGCTTAGGATACGGTTGGCTGCCGCCGAGGCTTGCGCGGCGTTGGGCCCAAAACTGAATCCTTGGCCCGCGGCTTCGGCTCCGTTGATCACTATTTCAAGGAAGTAGTTAGTACATCTTTTACTTTTACGATGTTCCGGGAGTTCATTCTGAAGTTACATACCCGCCATATAGCAAATGAAGAAGCTCAAGCCGTCGTACTCTCGCGTGGCTAGCAGAGTCCCACCATACCAAAAGATGAGTGCCTGACAGCCCAGACCGACACTGTCCGAGAAGGCAAACACTAGCGATTTCAAGATTGACTTCCTATAAGCTTCAGAGACGTGATTGTTAAGCAAGCTTTGGTAACGGGTGCAGATGGTGTCCTCGAGGGTGAGCGATGAAACGGTACGGAAGGCTGCGATGGCTTCGGCGGCAAACTTGGACGACTCGGCAAAGACTGCTGCATTCATCTTCTCGAACTCCAGCTCGTACTTGAAGCGAAAATATCCTGCCACAAGCCCAAGGGGCATTGTGACACATGTCGCGACAAGGGCGAGCTTCCAACCAAAGGCGAAGGCTATGGATAAGGTACCGATGATGGTGAAGAATCTAGGAAAGCAGCTAATGTCAACAGTGCTGCCAAAACTGTCATATGAGAGATAATACGTACGAATTATAAACCATAGCCATGTTTATACCAAGGAGTTCCTCCAATTGCTTCGGATCACCCCCGACCCGGGCCGTTAGGGTACCTATCGAGTTCTCCTCCTCGTCAAAGAAGGAAGTTTTCTGATAGAGAATACCTTCAAAATATTGCTGTCGATACTTCGTGGAGATGTACTAATTCGAGGGGTTAGCATAGGCATCCAGCTAATACGGCGACAAGGCACCTACAAAAGCAAGGTTGCTCGCTACGAATCCGAGGACGAAATAGGCGGTGCCCGAACCGATGGCGAGTACCAGCCACATCAAGGACCAGAAGTTAGCCTCGGACTGAAACTTGGGTATATCGTCAACGTATGTGAAGACCACGATGATCTTCCCGAAGAGGTACGCGAGCATGGGCTGTGCGGCTGAAGTCACCAGTCAGCGTCTTAACTCAACCAAGAGGATGTTGGACAACTTACTTGCTGTGCACATGGCAGCAAAGACGGTAATTGCATAGTACGGAAAACGAGATCGCTGCTCATATAGAAGCCGTCCGAAACTACCAAGGAGTCCCTGCATCTTGTACTGGGCCGCCCTTGGCGTATTTGAAGCAGCCTCGGAGAACGCAGCACTCTTCTCGCGATGAAGAACTGCAGCTATATCCTCTTCCTCCGGGCCATCGGAATCACTAGCTTCGGTGGGTTCCCCGAGCGAGAGCTGTTGGGCATGGACGAGACCGTAATATATTCCCTTCTCATCCTTCAAGAGGGACTCGTGATTTCCTTTTTCGACGACTCTACCCTTTTTAAGGACCACAATGGTGTCGGCCTTCTTGATCGTTGAGAGCCGGTGCGCGATGGTAACCGTCGTTCGGTTCTGTGACACCTTATCAAGCGCCGCCTGGACAATACGTTCACCTCGAACGTCGATAGCGGATGTAGCCTCGTCGAGAATGAGGATCTTGGGTCTCTTAATGACCGCCCGAGCAATACATATTCGTTGCCGTTGCCCGCCGGAAAGCTTCGTGCCGCTCTCGCCAACAAAAGTTTCGTAGCCGTCTGGGAGTCGATCGATAAATTCGTCGGCGAATGCCTCTCTGCAAGCCGCTCTTACCAGCTCCCTTTTCCGATCTTCGGTCTCGTTTTCGAAGTCTGAACCTATCAATCCATACGCGACGTTCTTATAAATGGTGTCATTGAACAAGAAAGGCTCCTGTTGTACGAGCCCAATCTGAGACCGCCACCATCTCAGATTGATCTCTTCCAGCTCATGACCACAGGTAGATATCGACCCCCTCAATTTCACAGCTGGCCCGGATTCTTCAGGTATCACGGTTGAAGGCTCGTAGTCCGAGTCGTCACCGCTTCTCTTCTTACCCTTGTTCTTCTTCTTCGCCGCCTGCTCCTTTTGGTCCTTTTCGATAGCCCTTGCAATGATGTGTTGGTCATGTAGCGTATACCATCGTTCAACAAGACCGACTATGGTACTCTTACCAGATCCTGAGGGTCCAACTATAGCCGTAAGCTTTCCAGCCTCGATTTGGAGGTCGAGTTGGTCCAATACTTTAACATGTGGCCGACTTGGGTACGCGAAGTCCACACCCCTGAACAGGATATCGCTAGTCGCGGAAACGTCTGGCTGCCTAAGCTTGCCTAGGCTCGGTCGAGGGGCATCTATGACGATGAAGAATTCGCAAGCGGCTACCGTTGCCTTGCCGATTGCGATGAGCGGTGTCGACATACGTTCGAGGGCGATAACCATCATCATGACCGACATAAGCACAACGATGATAGTGCCCACAGAGTTCAGTCGACCCTCGACATATGATTTGGACCCGTACCAGAACGCAAGACCGAAGGAGGCGTTGAATGCGAAGAAAACCAAAGAAAATTGGGCGGCTAAGAGGGGTGTCGTTTTCTGCCCAGTTCGTTTCGCTTCCTCGGCCCAGACACCAAAGCGTCGAGCAACTTGGGATTCAGCACCGCACGCAACCACCATACGAATGGCCGAGAAAGCCTCGCTCGCTATCGAAGATGATTTCGTCTCGGCCTTGGTTACTTTGCTCGTCCCTTTGACGTAAAACGGGGTTATAATACCCACGGTGAGGAGAATGAAGACAAGGACAGAGCAGGTGACTAGAGCTAGAGACCAATTATATATAAAAGCAATGATAGTAGCGGCAATGATCATCACCAGATACTCAATGAAGGTGCCAAGTTTCTCCGAAATACCTAGCTGTAGTGTATTTGCGGTGGTCGTGATCGTCCCGGCGGCCGCACCCGGGGCCATCGAGTCAAGGACGTGAACCGTTTGACCGAACAGACAGTCAAGGTAGTGGAGTCTGATAGCTGCCGACATTCGAATACCTATCAATCGATACGAAAACTATTATCGTGAGTATATGACCTGCTACGTAAATGGTGGCAAATGGTGCAATACCTTGTTGATATACGTCAGGACGAACCTCCCGATGAACAAACAAAATATGTATAATCTTGTACACAGAACATCAGCGGCCAGTCCAGAAGAAAGACAGGTTATACTTACGCATTTTTATTAAGGGAAGCCCGAAATTGAGCTTCGGTTTGGGTGGGGACAGGGAGAAAGTAGCCGTTGAAGTCGCCGACCAATGCACCTATTAGATTCATGAGTAATTATGATGGCTTATAAGTAGTTCTCTGGGTGGAGGTTATACCGAATACAACATTCATCAACGGAAGAGTCTTAGAGATGGACGAGTTGTTAGTCTACCTAAACTTCGGAGAACGAGGCTGTTCAAGATGGACATACGACACCTGATCCTGAGGCTGCCACGACAGCAGCAGTCATGAGGACGAAATCCCAGACTTTGGCATATCTGAAGACTCTCTATTTTGGTGTTAGCGAAACTGGGATATTTTCAGGATGATTGTCGAGACAACTAACGATATAGTCTCCAAAAGCAGCTTCTCTCTCGGGGCGGAGTTTGGCTTCGCGCTGAACCTTTTCCTCTTCAGTTGGCGCATTGCCACCAGTCATACCCATTGTTCCTTTCGGCTCGATCGAATCTGACTTCATAATAAATTACAAGCCATGTGACGACGAGGTCGAAATGTGTGAGGTGTCTCAATTCAGAAAAGAGAAATATATGGAAGTTTCCAATATGGATGCCTAAGGGGGGAGCTGACAAGACAAAGAGCGCCAAGCAGGAGTAGCCAACGAATAGACTACAAGCGAGATGAAACAGGCAACCAAATTAGCATTCACTTAGACATATGGTAGTATTCTCATCCAGTGTATCTGTAGGACTCAGGTATGCAGTGAAAGCCTAAAGTGGCTCATCAAGGTCGTCGAGTCATCGATCGAGATGTTTGGCCACAGATACAATCTTGTATAAATAAGAAGACTGATGGCTTAGGAGAGCATGTTCGAATTTTGGTAACAGTCTAAGCGATCAAATATTGAAATATGCCCCACGCATCGTCATTTTTACCTCCCTAGTAAGTGAGATCAAAATGTCTCCAAGATCTCTTATGTGCTAGTAGTGGTAGTAGACCAATCAACGATCATCCGTATAAGCAGTCACAAAAATTGTCGAATACGGCGTGACGGGGGGAACAGGGGGAGAAGTCTTAGCCGGCTGGGTACCTGGAGGGGAATTTCGAACTTCAAAGGGTCCATCAGCATCTACAACTAAAAGTTACCACCCCGGTTCAAATATACACCCATGATCCTTATCAACTTCCGTCATATTAGGTATAACCTTAAGGTCATGCAATCTTAAGTTAAGTTCTTACCTACATAGGTACTCATTCTACGCACTTCGAATCCGCTTTATCTATAGGTAGTGAGGTATTCAGCCGCGCATTCCCTCTTTTTATAGCGGGATTGATGTCCACTGTCTTGAAAGCAAGGGGCACCTGGTAGTTGGCTCGATTTGAAACGTCAGAGCGTTATAGGCACCTAATAACGAGCTTAACCCTACCTACCTGCCCTACCAACGGCTGCTGCAACAGTAAGACACGTCGTACTTCGTACGGGCGCAACCGTTAAAATCTTAATACCTATCATAGTATTATGTAATTACATCACAGTTCAACCTTTGAACCGATGGTTTATCGTCAAGAACCTTGTTTAATAAACGTTACATCCCGTCTTCACTAGGACTGC
Organism: Jackrogersella minutella; assembly: GCA_022578535.1. Classification (NCBI taxonomy): domain Eukaryota; kingdom Fungi; phylum Ascomycota; class Sordariomycetes; order Xylariales; family Hypoxylaceae; genus Jackrogersella; species Jackrogersella minutella. The sequence goes on from MU388319.1 coordinate 62,310, forward strand.
GTATCATTGCAGAGAACCTCATTCGATCCCTCCCCTCTCTCACCACTAAGGACGGGAGCCTCCATATCAGCATGATCATGATTGCTTATTGTGCATATGCCCAGTAGTATGACTCCGCACAATTGCTTATTGTGCAGTTGTAAGGTATGGATGTGCAACTTATCTACTTGAAATACTTCCCACGATGGATTCCATTGCAACTAAACCTACAAATAGTTATTAGGTACTACGGTACAGCCAGGTTCAGGAGTCTGTAACCACTGCCAGGTCTCAACCATTGCCAATTAGGTCCTTATAGGTGGTTGGATATCATTGTATCGATATACCTATAACCATTGTTCAATGCTCCCGTATTTCCCCGTTGTGGTACTTTTCCAACCAACGTTGACCCATCAACCGTATCTTTTAAGTCGCCGATGCCTGCATACGTTCCCCCTTAAAACCCAACACCGGGTTTCTCAGCGCTCCCTCTATTTTGACATTCGTTGGTGAATAAAATATAAAAGCTGGGATATGATTCTGCCTACCTATCATAAGGTAAGCTTTTCACCCAGTTCGTCATATAAAAACGCGTCGATCGTCTAAAGAGTCACATTTTAACGGTCAAAAGCTGACAGCGAAGTTGGTCAGTTCGTAATTTTTATGGGGGGAAGCCGAAAAAACAAACACTGGGTCTCGGACTCGCGAACGGATAGGTACGCCGTATGTATTTTACTTCTGTTAGTCTTGGCATTTTCGTAGGTTGCTTTGGTTGCCTAATCTGTATCTTCAACGATGCGGTAGGATTGCGATTTTCATTGGTACCTACACCGACCTACCAGCCTTATGTACGCCTAGAATCGACGACGCGTGGAAATTAACGTCAACCGATGAGGCGCTTCCGACACATGTAATCGCAAACGTCAGCTAGGGGATGTAAGATTTTCACTTCTATCCTCTCACCAAACTGGCAATTCCCCGCGATTATGCACATCCAGCTAGCTATATCTGATGCTATTGGATACGGATGCCGGCACTGTCAACCGTCCATCATCCGTCGTCAGATAAAGTCGGAGCCTCATCTCATTCATTAGCATACGCAATATCAATCACGTCCCGAAGCATATACACATTGTATAACCTGGAATGAATACCATTTGTCTTCTATCATGATATAAGTTGCAGAGCTCATGAGTATTCCGGCGCCCCTATCCGTGGATCCCAGCAATGAACAGTTTAAAAGTAAAAGAGACCTTATTTTCGTTCCATGTGCCGAGCTTGGCATTTAGGCGTGCCCTTCGCCGGTAGTCTAAACTTATGCTCACACAATCTCGATGGATATCGTTGGCGCAACTCCAAAATCAACTAATAAGGGCATGGATCAGTGGTTACCCTATATGGAAATCTACCGAGGCTGCCTGATGATATCTATTGCTGAAACACTATGCTGACAACTACTTACAACTTGTTAGGAGGCGCGGCCGATGTCATCGGCCACTGGTAACCCGTTGCATCGCTAAATTTATACCCGTAGGACGAGGTGAAGTCGTCCAAGACCGCCGGACCTCGAGACCCTGTGAAGTAAGTCAGCACAAGCACATATTTCATGATCCGAATCAGACTCGAGTCTTTTGCTCACCATAGGGGTATTCCATCGGGATAATCTCCTTGTTGTCGTCAAGGTAGTGTAACAAAGGTGTGAAAATCCTCCAGCTAGCATCGAGCTCGTCGTCTCGGACAAAATTTGAGTGGTCGCCCTTGAGCGCGTCCAGGATCAGCGATTCGTACGCCTCGGGGATCTTGAGGTCGGAGAACCGTCGTCGATAAGTCAAATCGAGTTCCGTCACGACCGTCTGCATGCTCAATCCCGGTAACTTAGAGTTCATCTTTATATAAACACTTTCGTTCGGTTGGATACGCATGACCAGCTCATTTCGGGGAATGTCCTTGAAGATGCCACTAGTAACGTCCTTGAACTGGATTCGGATCTCGGTCTTCTGCTCGTTCAATGCTTTGCCAGCCTTCATGATGAATGGAACACCATCCCACCTCTCATTCTTGATATAAGCGACTAGAGCGCAAAATGTCGGGCATCGCGAATCTTTGGGGACGGTGTCGTCCTCCTTATATGAAGGCTTGCTGCCGTCGAGAGACTTTCCGTACTGACCGATAATAACATTCTTCGGCTCGATGGCCGGGATACCTCGCAGTACACGGACCTTCTCATCGCGAATATCTTCGGCCGAGAAAGAGATTGGTCGCTCCATAGCCAACAGCGTCAAAACTTGAAGTAAATGGTTTTGCATGACATCTCGAATGATACCGAACTCGTCGAAGTATCCGCCACGACCCTCGGTACCAAAAGGCTCCTTGAAGGTAATCTGAACGTTGTCTATGTGGTGTCGGTTCCAGGTAGCACCGAAGAATTCGTTACCAAAGCGGAGAATGAGAATGTTTTTCACCATCTCCTTTCCAAGGTAGTGGTCGATACGGAAGAGCTCATCCTCCTTCCAGTCGGGTTCCAAAGACTTCTGTAACTCGCGCGAGCTAGCAAGATCTTTTCCAAAAGGCTTCTCGACCTAAAAGGACAGGAGGGAAAAATCAACATTAACACGGTGTACTTTTAACCCTCAACAGCTAAGAGGATCTCCTTACAATAACTCGCGCAATGCCTCGACTAGGATAACAGCATCTCTTCAGGTGTTGGGAGACGATGGTGAAGACGCTAGGGGGCAGCGCCATGTAGAATAGACGATGTGTCTCTTTTCGACCATCCTCGAGCTTCTCAAGATGTGTGTTGAGGTTCAAGAACGAGTCATCTTGGTCATACTGTCCAGACACATAACTGCAGTGCCCACAGAACTCTGCTAGCTGCTTCTCCAGATCCTTAGTCGGGGTCTTGATATATGACTTGACCCGTTTGAGGTACTCCTCGTGGTCCATCTTCGTTCGCGCATATCCGACGATCTTGACATCCTTAGGTAGGAATTGATTGCGATACTTCCTAGTGTGTTAGCTCCTCGATCTGCTAAGTCGATCACATTAGTTCTTGTTAATGTATACTCACAAGGCCAAATAGCGCAGGGAACTATAGGATGGTTGTTAGCTATATAACTTCAAGGGCGATAAGGTATGTTGTTCTTCACATACGGTCTTCTTCTTGGCAAGATCTCCTGAAGCACCTAGGACCACGATGACCGTGTTGTCCTTAAGCTCCATAGAACTATTAGAAGCTGATTAGCATCATGTACATGGGAGAGACTTTTCCTACACATCGCCCCTTTGTGAATTGAACTTATCGCATTGTGGGGTTCAGTTGAGAAACAGAGCTGCGCAACAAAAACTCTTTCACACCATGACGAAAAGAGAGCGAGAAAAAAAAACGCGAGCTTTGGTAGTTGAATATGACGATGGCATAGCGGGGCGAACGCGGGGTATTGAGAGCTTACCTTGCTGCGGAATCCATTGTGTGTAGTGTCGCCGATGGGCAGGAAAATAGTCGTAAAAGAAGAAGGAGAAGGAGTTTAGGTGGGAAAGAGGGAGAACGCTTGGTGAGTGATCGTGATATGGTGATATGGCGATATGAGGAAAGGAATGGAATGAGCAAAGGTGAGAGGTCCAAGTTTGGGGGTTGAGCGGACGGGACGGACGGAGTGAAGCCCTGGTAGGTAAAAAAGGTCGCTGTAGGTAGCGTTGTTAAGACCGATCTCAGATGCTAGGGCACAGGGTATGCAAATCCTGAGTGGCTGAGGTGGGTAAGACCTAGCTCCAGTTTAGGTATGTAATCGGAGTTAATAGCTTCAAAGGGTTGATAATAGTACCTAGGTAACTTTATTTCTACGGTCTGATTTATAACAATGAACAAGCCCTTTCCTGCCCCTCGTAACCTTGCTATATTCCTCTAACCTCTTTTTGGTCGTGAATAGGTACCTAGGTAACCTTATTAATCGTCAGGTATCTTATCTTACTAAGGATTTGTCTATGGACCCGTGGACGTTTCCAAGGTTACGAAGGTTATGACTATTCCTTAACAAGAAGTGAATTGGTTATTGGTTAAGCATACTTACATGGCTGCTAGGTAAAACTGTTCAATTATTCATCGTTGGCTGTCATGACCCGGGCGATTTCCCAATTCTTCTGAGCTGTCTCGAGGTTAAAAGCAAATACACGGATCATTTTCGGAAAGCTTCCGGGTACCTAGTTTTGAGAAACCTTCGCAAGTATGACGTATGTGTTACTTGTGTATAACCTATCACCTACTGCACCTACAGATCTGTATGGATATACCTAGATACCTGTACTACACAATAATAACATTGCGATACCTTGGCATCTCTAAGACCAATACATACACATACATGATGAAAAGGGAAATGCCTAATAAGGGTTTTACAAGATGGAGACTGTCTCAATAACGAACCTACCTTTATTCCTACCTGGGTAGTGTGGGGGAGCTTACTCAGATCACTTTCCCTTACAGCCCTTACAGCAGGCTTGGACCTCCTACCTCGAGCTCTCTAGTAATAGTTGCGTCGAAAACTAAACTTGCCATTATTGGCGACAGGAGAATAAAATCATTGGCGGAGAGTTAAGGTATTCAAGATTGCGCCGACCGCGGGGTAATCTATTGGCTTAGATGTCTAAATCATGAAGGGGTCCAACCGAGCTCGGGGAGACGAACGAGCGAACACCTCTTGTCCCATGGGATGGAACCCCGTGCCTAACACGTAGGATGCATCAGCTTGGCAGGAGTTGGGTAGATCTCTTTTCTCACTTGTCGTCGTTTACTTAATCAAACGGGTAAGATAAGACATACCCTGACAGTTGACTTCTCTTTGTTCTTATTTTCTACTAAATCTCCTAAACCAAGATAAGATGAATAACCACAAAGGATATATGGAAAGCTAACATCATCTGGCCTAGTAATGGTTGCAGTAGGAGGGTCGTAAACCGAGTCTCTTGCAGCGACCACACCCACTTGGAGTGCTTGAGGGATTATTGATAGACTAGTAATGAGACAAAAGCCGCTCCGTCACACAGCAGCCGCGGCACAACTTTTTGCGGGATGATATACTGAAATAAATATAAATTGGTGACGAAGACGAAGCGTCGCATTACAGCAACTTGGATGTTTGCCTGCCAACACCCTCTGCCTTGCCTCTCGGGATTTGGGATTGACGCCCAAACTTATAAAACAGGGCTCTGTCATACAGATGATTACATCGTGTCCTATATAAAGAATTAGAAAGCGGTGTGTTATATAGGTACACTGCTGCACCGTACGAGAATCGAGAGATGTTTATATCAGACTATGAGACTACGTATCAGGTAGGCTGACTGGCTGGCTGGTATAAAGGTATTACAAGGAACAGAAAGGATCAACTATGCGCCCAGTGTTCTTCCTGCATGTCAGCTATACTCCCGTCCTATTGTCAGGGCCGGATGGATATTTCTAGAAAAAGGAAGCAAGGTATAATAAGTCCTTAGCTGTAAGCATGCAGGATCGTTGTGGGGATGAGATGGCGCCTCAAAATCATCGACTTAAATCCGACTCAGACCTACACGTACATAACACTACACAAACATCCAATGGACACGGCCTATCACTCCGCTTTCTGGATAGGAGTATAAATACCCCTTATACGAAGCCATCTGTTAGCTTTGTCCGAATAGAAGGGAACCTTGGAAATCCTATGACAAATGTATCATAGGTTTATAATCCATCGCGGACAACCTGGAATAGCCGATGTAATCCATGAAGCCGTCGGCTAGGCACTTGGATAGGTGAGGGTTTGTTAAGCTAAGCCGGCCGAACAGGCCAGGTAAAGCATTGTACGATGCATATACCATAGGATGCTATAATAAATGGTAAAGACCGTGGGAAAAGAACACATTAATTACTTCCAATATACACAAGTTTCGTCTCTTGCGTAAATATAGATAGGTAGGTAATTCTTCGTAGTTTCACCCAATGCATATATACGTCAGCTGGATTTCCAAGATTCCCGGTCGCCTTTTCAATGACCGATATGCGGAAGTGGTTTATTTTAGAATGCGATCGGATATTTGTCGGGCAACGGATCTTAGGTGGGGGTGGGACTTGGACCTCGGGAACCTAGCAGCCTGGGAACTTCCTAATTAGAAAGCCACACGTGGCTGGAGATTAAGTTTTTCATCAGCCACCCACACCTATGAAAAAAAACGTTAAAAAAATTAATTGATTTATTTTTCTTGTGGTACTTCCAAGCAGGGCTCGCTTAAACACTTTCACACCAATCCACCCTCAATCCAACCAACCTACAACATCAAGCCGAACCCACTCTAGCATTTGGCCATCACAACCATCGACGACAGAAATTCGCCCAGCGCACACAGGTCTTTTTCTGCGAAAGACTTCTCCCGGAATTCCAGCAACAATTTGGATCTCTGAGAGTCGTGGAGAAAATTAGACAAGATGCCTACTGAAGCAGGTCACAGATGTGAGTATTCCGCATTGATTTTTTCTTCTTCTTACAACTCGATACCGCGGGATCGCAGTCGCGTAACGCACTTCATTTGCGCCTCAGTTATTATTGCTCCTACTGCATTTCCAAATACATCATTTTCATTCCAGTGTTCCTCTGCTAACTAGCTTACCTCCAGTATACGTCAAGTGAGTAGTCCATGAACAATCCATCATTGACCGACTCTTCCCACGCGAATAACCGAAGTCCTTCGAGGTCACAATTCGTCCCCGTTGAAATTTACGACAGATCTTCTCACAATGATGCAATGGAATTATGCTTGAAAATGAGGGCCAGGGCTGACTGGAATTCGAATTTTAGGGGTCGTCACCTAAGCTACCAACGTAGCCGACACACCACTCACCCGAAGACGAGCTTGATCAAGATCGAGGGCGTCGATGACACCAACGCCGCCAAGTACGTTAAAAATTCGATACCTTCATCGTGATTCATATCTAACAATTGGGCTAGCTTCTACCTTGGCAAGAAGGTCGCGTACGTCTACAAGGGCCAGAAAGAGATCCGAGGAACTAAGATCCGCGTGATCTGGGGCAAGGTCACCAGACCCCACGGTATGATATTTCGCCAGTCCCTCTTTTTGTTAGAAGAGCGATCACCTTGCTGACAATATCACCTTCAGGCAACTCCGGCGTAGTCCGAGCCAAATTCTCAACCCCCCTTCCCTCCAAGTCTTTCGGCGCTTCTGTTCGTATCATGCTTTACCCATCGTCGATATAAGATGGGTTCGGGCCGGAGTTGGTAGTGTGGAACGGTTCTCATGATTGGCTGCATCTGGGTTAGGCAAGGTATAAGGCTAAAACCTTGCGTCTAGCATCAACAAATCAAGAAAGAATACCAAAAAGAACTGCGCGGGATGACTTGGTGAATTGCTAATCTGATACGATCTTTACATCATGAGGGGACGAAAATTCGATATGTCGATGCTAGGATTGCGAAAGAGGGTCCTCGGGCTCGTCTAGTAGCATCTCGCTTATCCGACGATCTCTCGAGGGAATGTTCAGGCTGGATGACATCGAAAATTTAACTCACAGGATGAGGAAGCAGAGGATCAGAATACTGGTGGCATAGCCAATACAGAAGCTCTTTTCTCATATTCAGTGACGTGAACGATTTAGGAGGCGTGACGGACCAAGACCCAGTGTCATCGGGCGGATAATATGTGAATATGTCGAAACCCCGCTGCTCATGACGTTAAGCTCAGATATCTACATTCCTACGTAAGAGGATAAGCTTGGCTTCAATCCGTTTTTTACATCATGTGAGTAGGGACATCCTAAAATAGCACTATGTTAGGAACTCTTGCAGAACTTCACGTTACAGGCTGTATACAAGGATGAGACAACCTTTCTCGGTGGTGACCAGCTGAGCTTCGTGGATCACAAAAGGTCGCACAATGAGGCTGTGATATTACTTGTCATATGTTCCCCATATTGGAAGCCGAGTCACTAATTTATCGTAGAAGAACCCTCCCTGTCCCCCCCCCCCCCTCCTTTACAAGCACGGGAGCGGCTGATGATAAGACAAAACATCTCGCGGGGTACACAATAAGATCGACGCGTCGTCGAGATAGAACAGATAAATCCCGTCGGGTGGCTACGTGCAGCGGCAACGGGCGTTTGGGGGAACGAGAAGGCTGTGTCGGGGGCGGTCGTGGGACGTGGGATCAAGGGTAGACACTTGTTGTTGCCGCGGGTTCGGGGTTTTAGTGCCTGGCTGGGGGCACCGTGTCGTTGGGAAAGGGGGGAGGGTAAAGGTTGGCCGGGCCGCTCTCGCAACCCATGGCTCTCGGGTTGTGTATGCGTGGACCCGAACCCGAGGTAGGAGAGGCTTGCTTACCTGCTATGTCAACTCCAGCATGACTTGGAAGTGCGTGTTGGTATTGGTATAAGGGGTCTTTGCGGTTCTGGTTCGAGGGGTCGTGATATTGTGATGTCTTGGACACCGTATTCCTTCGGGGTTTCGACGATGAGGAGTGGCATGATATCCCAATACTAGTCTATTGTCGCTGGGATATGTCGAGATGAAAAATCGAGATTGTTCTTCCCCGTTCTGTATGCAATACTAGGCGGAGATTCGTGACTACCAAGGCCACAACTCTTATCATGTTAACTACCTAGGTAGAAGCTATTGGTATTCAGTAGTAGTAAGAGCATGGCAACTCACATGATCACGATATATCATTCAGTTGTTGTGGCCTATGTTATGCAAATATTCATGATCTTTAGGCTCGGACGGTCAAGCAATATTAACAAGATATAAGCTTGGGTATCTAGATACTGGTAGGTAATATAAAGATTTCGGGAGTTGTTCCGTAGCCAATGAATGCATCCAATCATGTAAACGGAAGCTATATGTACATAGTAAGTACTTGACTTACCTATCAACCTATCGTTTAGCCGCGACATGGAGGAACGGCTTGCTTGGCCTGTGCATCTGCAAGATCATATAGGTATACCGACTGCGCTCGCCAGATACGTGGTCTTGTCATGCTGGGACCGGCCTGAGCGGATAGAAGTTCTCGCAATCCGACTAGGGCTACATCTTTTTGAAGCCTGGAGAAGTGGTACCTAATGTCTGTGGTCATGCCTGTGGCAATGTCTGTGGCTTTAGATAGATAAGTCTCATCCTTCGATTGTCCTGCATGTGCGTTACAACCTGTTTTTCTTCTTCTTCTCGTTGAGAATATCTGCGAAGATCGATACATATGTAGAGATAATGGGTTGTGCCGAGAGTCGGACAGAGTTGCATCAACGGCTGCGAGGGTTGCCGCGCGGCCAATTCAGACCGCTTGCCCACCACCCGTGTCGACGGCGTTTCCAAGAATTCCAGACGAGGCTGCAGATAGCTCTTGTTGATCAGGCCTAGGCTGAGAAAAAGTGTGCGCTAATCATCTGTCTATTGACATTTTCGATTGCAAACTCGGCCCGTTATGTACGCAAGGCGCCCTTTTCCCATATCTTTGCTCGAGCATAGGTCGATGTTTGTTCAAACCTTACTGTTTACATACATCCCGCACAGACAACCCGTGCGGCTTATGATTACGGTTATAATCGTATCCTAATTCTCGTCGTGCATGGATAGCTAAGGCGCAGAAACAGCGTCGAGCTCGTTCCATAGGAAACCTTCTTGTAAGAAAAAGGAGATATCCGGGAGGGACGGATGCGTATGCAACCTACCTACCTAGGGCTAATATGCAAGTTGAAAATGCAGTAGTACGAGACAGTTGTATTCGAAGTTTGGATCCCAACTAGACCAGCCGGCTGCTTATGATAGAGACTTTACCTCTTACATGTAAGCAGAGCAATTACACCATCACCTGGGCATGACTATTCCGTCCTAGACTACACAAATACGATCTATCGACGACTTTGAGTCGACTTTGAAGAAGAGATACATACATACCTACATAGTATGTAAATGTAGCCCCTGTAAGTATTCGGGTTTGGTGTTATGTTTTTATGCACACTCAGGCACGGATCAGTATGGTTTAAGCCACAGGGCAATACAAGTGGTGTAGGTAATCCCGCAGGTGCATCTTGGCGATATGTATGCGGCATGTAAGTAGTATGTATTGTTTTTTTTTGGCCCTGACGATGATCACTGCGTGGCAGTGGATGCCACCAAACCTTTTCGGGAGCGATGACAGGCCGGTGATGATGTCCGTTCGTAATCCCACCTGGCGAGTCGAAGTCGGGACTCACCAACTGCGGCTGGATTTGTTGGTTCTTCGTATGAGAAGCACCACATCATGTAAATACCTACTTCTGTACTATCCATGTGTGTGTAGGTGGGTGATCCAGTTAAAAGTCTCTTCAGCTTCGGCGCCGAAATTCGGGTAGTCTGCGCGCAGTAGACCGAATTTGCTAGTTTCCTTACATAGGTAGTATAATAAAAGTCCGTCTTTTTCATGTCTCTCATATACGGACGCTATAAATTTGTGCGGAGAGGAAGGGGCGTTTTCTTGGTCTTCACATCAATACCTACATAGGTACGGATCCGTAGTAGGAGGTACTACGTAATGTACAGAAGAAAGATGCGATTGTCTCACGGGTAGAGAGACTTGTATTTTCCGAAAGGTACTTATCCTGTAAGGAAAATCTTCTACACTTGTGTTAATTAACACGTGTAGACGGGATCGAAGAATTCGTATTCCCCCATGGTGATGATTCAATGGGATGTAATGGGAGCAGTGGGAGGGCAGTGCAGCGTGCTAGTTTTCCCCACCTCCGCTTGAGGCAAAGGGACAGTTAAAGATCGGTTGATCACGGCATGGAGAGGTTAGTGGCGTTAGAGGCTGGTATTGGCGTTTAATTTCGAAGCCCTACAGGCTACCGGTACCTACTGCAACCTCTTTAGCGTTGTTTTTCAGTTTGTTCCGTCTAGGAGATACCTAGTAGTGGGCACCTAGACACTGCAGGTGCCCTTACCGCGTAGATAGATCGAATTTTGGGAATTTCCCAAGGCTCCAAGGTTCCGCTTTTACTGATAAGGATGTTAGAGGTACGTATCGCTACATCGTGAGATGGGGTGATCTCATAACGAGAACATACATAATACCTATTAATAAAGGTACTTTATTCAAACGACACATAGGCAATCTAATACCCGTTTCGGTATGTTGAGATAGCCGATGATGATAATGCATCGTTGAAACCTGTTATGAGTTCCATGGGCAGCATGGGACATGACAACAAAGGAAATAGCTTTTCTGAATGAGTCGAAGAGTAAAAGTCATCCCTGACTTGACTATCAATGTCGTAGAATGGAGGATGATCTTATTAAGCGGATGATAAAATGATGAAGTACGTTCTACGTGGAAACCCGAATAATAAATTCGAAGCTTTAACGATGTTGCAGGAGCCGAAGGAGATGCCTTTATGAGTGGACGGGGGATGTTTGAATGATGATATCTGCCCAGCCAAGATCCTTGTCCCGGCTATCGATACGAGAAGAAGCACCCAACCCCACCCGGGCAACGACACCTGGAGGCTGGACCGATTTATGAAATCGAACATCGAAGTACCAAGCTAGGTAGGTACGTACCGCGTAGGTTCAGTTCGATAATTCGTCACCCCTTGTCAGGCCACACAAGCTGACATGCAGCTTTTGCCTCTTTCAGGATTCATCCACTTCCATACCTCTATCAAAAAAGAGCATCAAGGAATTTAGAAGATTCCCGTTGGTCTGGGACGAGATCGGTCGTTTAATCCAATTCCCTTTGCCCTTCTAGCCCTTCTAGCCCCTCCAGCTCTTCCTATCTCGACCTACACACTTCTTCTTCGCAACTCACTTATTCTTCCAGTTGTTGCATCTCCTCTCCAATACATTCGCTTTAACTGACACCTCACTAGTTTTGGTCTGGACCCAATTGAAATTTATCATCTGTCTTCCTGGCTTGTCCTACGGAGTACTTGATACAGCCTCATATTAATGAATTAATCGAATCCATAGGTATAATACCCAATCGGTAATATACCTTACTAGGGGGCTTGCAGCGCTTCGAAGCTAAGCAAGCCACTGATTTCGTAGCGTTGTCACAACCTGACTGACAACGGCTACTCGATCCGCTGTCTATCAACCATCTTCCTTCCCAGTCGGCATTTTTATTTTATAAAAAATAAAAATAAAAAATAGAAAGACAACAAGGATAAGGCGAATCCCTACGACGTTCGTTTCTGAAACATCGATCATTTTACAAGTGACGAGCGCCGGAACAGCACAAATTGACGTCACCAGATTCTCATACCAGTCTCAGTCGTACGTGCAAACGTGTAAGCCTACGTTGTCTCAACATTGAAGTCAAAACGGTAAAGATTTGAAATAATTCAGATCAGCTCAGCAGTTACAAAACTTTATTCCAAGATTGGAGAAGAAGAAAAAGAAGAAAATCAAAACCAATTTGTTAAATCAATCAATCGATCAACCAGTCATTCAGTCAGTGACTCGTTGCGCCCACCACAAAAACTTACATCACACACATACCTACACATACACACATACATCCCACATTGAACCTGCTTTTGAATTGTTACCCGCCGCCCACAAAGAGATCGCCAAGGCTCCGGAGTTGTTAATACGTATTGTGGAATACGACAATCAACACCAAAGGTGCAATTCGGTTGGCACTGGTGGTTCGGTCTGGTCCTATCCATTTCATTGGAGAGATACGGCGAGTGACAAGGCAACGTAACTGCTGGAGAAGCTGCCTTTGTCACCCTTGTCCCTGAACCAAATCCCAGCCACGCGAAACCACACTTTCAGGGTTCCCTGGATTTTGCCCCATCCTGAGACGACTAAGAAGCTTGGGTGTATCTAACCCGCCGACCGGCACATCACTGGTACATACCTAGCAACCCGCCTAAGGGAAAATAGCAACCACTGTCCGATCCTGCATACCACGCAGCCTAGGTACATACATACATACATACATACGATTCCACAAGTCGTACGTACTAGGTAGCACAGCGCCACACAGCGACTACCACGCAGACAGACAAAAAAAAAAGTTGAACGGGAGCGTCGGTATCTTTCATAATAAGAAAACGATTAACTTTCCCACTCTACCTGTCTTAACTTTTTCATATTCTGATATTCTGACAACTTCTTCGGATACCAACAGCACACAGTGTTGCTTTTAAATTCAATACCTATTTGAAGAGATTTCGTCTTTGGCATATCCCATTGCCTACTGCCTACATTACATACATACCACTTAGGAATTCAAGTACCCCGGGGAGTCCCGCGAGCGAGCTACTGTACGTTTTTTGCTCTGCAAGGGTTGCCGCTCTTATCACAAAGTACCTACATACGCAGTACAGTATCAGAAAAGGCACCACATTCATACATAGTAAACCCGAACTTTCCCAAAAATTCCACTCACGCTGCTCGCGATAAGGCAAAGAACGCCATCATTTCCATGATATTTTGCTCTCCACGATCGCTTCCTTGCATATCACAATCGAAACTTGATCCACTCTACCATCATCTCTGCCTACCTAGGTAGCCTCCTCCGACTCCACAAAGTAGGTCTGTCCCTTCCAGGGATCGACAGCGATAAAACACACGGTCTTTGGCCCGTCTAAGACAAGATGGCGTCTCCAAGCTACAGCCAGCACCCGTTGCCTGCACCGCCGCAGCAAGGGCAATATTACAACAGCAACGAATCCTTCCAGCCGCCCATTCCTCAATCTCAGAACTATATACAACAGCAACGCCAACAACGACAACAAACAGCGCCGCCGCCGCTATCACAACCTCCCGAAGCACACAAGCTAGAGCGGGTCCGTCCGAAGTCGAGAGCATTTAGTTTCCGATCCGATAAGTCACAAAAGAGCGCGAACAACAGTGCTCATTATAAGGTCGATCTCCACGAGACAGCTGCCGAGAAAGAAGCTAAGAGACCCCACGGCAAAACTGACCCTACATTAGCATTGACCGAGTCGGAACCAGGTACGTTGCAATTTCTGGTGGTAGAACGCATGTCCAGAGGCTTTAATGGTGTATACTAACGTAGCGATACAGCAATGGAAGCGCAGTCTAGAGGGGGAATTAATCCAAATCCGTTACGCTCTTTACAGCATAAAGATGTATATGGCAACCCAATTAGTTAGTAACTTCTCTTTCGACACTTTCATTTTTATACTAACACATCTTCAAGCCGACCCCGACCGATCAAACCCTACTCGGAGTCGACTGGAAAGGCCGCTTGACACAATTCGAGCTTTTGAAGCCGCTATTGACGGTGCATACACCCACGGACCTATATTAAGATCAGATTCAGAGTCGGTAGCAAATTGGAGCAGGCGAGGAAGTTATTATGGTAATAGTAAGTGACATAAACTTGGAAAACTCCTAATAATCAGTACTAACATGTGTACTTCTAGACAACGCACCACGTTTCCCTCAAGAGAGCTATTATGGAGGTCGACCGAATTCCGCGTTCCGACCGGAGAGTATGATGATGGATCCTAGACAATCTGCGATGATGAATGGTCCGCGAGAAAGCTATCAGGACGGGTTCGATGGTGGTTCGTATGTTCATAACAATACAGGTGCAAGAAATAGATATTCGCGGATGCAATCGGAGCCATACGTGAACGGCCGTGGGGTTCCCGATAGGAACGTTTACCCTATGCCGAACAACCATCGATCGTACGAGACGGTCGCGTCTGGTTCTGGTAGTGGAAGTTTGGGCGAACCGATAGGATATCAAACAGATCCGACTAGTAGCGACAATAGTTCAATCGATCGCCGCTCGCCACCGAAGCGTCAGGAGCCTGTCAATGACTATGGTATCAGCTTTGGCCAGCCGCCACAAACCCCGAGTCTCGCTCTGGGTGCTGCGGGAGGGGCTCCGCCAGCTCCACGGAAGGAAAACGGAATGTTGCTTAAGAAGCCTTCTAAAGCCCCAGTGCCTAATGCGTACTCGGAAGAGCGTCCGAAAGTGGAAAAGCGAAAGAGCTGGTTCAAGCGATTTAGTAAATCCTAAGTCCGAAGGCGGAAGACGAGGCGACGGCATGTGCGATGATCTGTTTTCACATCACTTTTACCTCTTGAGATACCCCTGTCTCTACGACCTCCCACAGTCTCATGATTGATTCCTTATTTATACCTGATGGGGGTAGTATTCTGAGCCACACAGTTTTGATCATCATTGGACCAAATAGCACACACAGAGTGCTTCGTATTCCCATTCTCATTCCCCTTCTGAATGAAGGGTCTAGGTGATGATCATGTTTACTCATACCACTCAACAATTGACGGAATGTTTTCCTACTCGATATCACATTGGTGGATATGGGGAGTAGGTTTTAGGGGGTTATGACAAGGGAGCATCACATTGGGAGTTAACATGGTAGGAAGGTTATGTTCATGAAGTTAGGACTATATGGGGGACCAAGCAAGCTAATTGCATACCCTACCGCCTATCCTTAATACCCCTATTCCCAGCCATCCTCTTGAGGGCAAATATATGTAGCCCTCTTCAGGTGACGTGTGGAAAGAGACCGGACAGGTGAGAGGGTTTGGGTCTCCAATGGCACTGATAAGTAGCCATTTGCTAAATAGAAATGACAACAGTTGGCACATGTCAAGTTGTGAATATTGCACTATGAGATGCCTTTTGGGCATGAAACTTTCCCTGCCTCGTGTCAAGAAGGTAGATATATGAAGAATTGGGGATAATTCTTTTGATTATAGGGACGATTAGTGTACACCGTTGTGGTGTTTATATGACATGGATGTGCTAAGTGCACTACTATCTGTACATGTACCTGGACATGATTCCTTCAGTTCTCTCATAACGGCATGGGCTTCGAAGTAGGTGTGTGCCGTCGCTCCCGGAATTCCGGCAATCCGGTGTCCCACATCATCTAATCAACCGGGCCCCGGGCCTGTATTTGTCCTAGTTACTCGATTTCTAAGGGGAAACAGAGGTTTCGAGCCTCCCGAATCATTCCTTTTTACCTGCTTTCTTCTTAGCCTCGAGCTGTTCCGATTGATCCTCGTTCATAGCCACGATCACATAACCTATGAGGACCACGTTTGCCACGATAGCCGCCAGACCGCCAGCATATGTAGAATTTCCTATCCGAGACGTCAGCATACGTAAAAGATGTGGCTTGTGGCAAGCAATTCGCTATGTAGGAGGAGTGATTGTCCAAAGCGGCGAAGAGAAATGGGTAGGAGAGGAGGGATGAGATGAACGGCCTAGGAGGTAGCTTTGGTCAATACCTTGAAAGATGGTGTTCACCGTTACGAAGTAGGAACCGAGTGGCATTACTACCATGGCAAAGGTAAAAGCTAAGAGTTTGAGGATTACATCCCTAAAACCAATATTAGATCAAGTATATTAAATAAGTTTAATAGTCAGAAGTAAGTGAATTGTGAGAATATCTCAACAGCAGAAAATGAGCAGCAGCAGGGTTATAGTCCTTGGGGGGAGGTGTTGAACTCACATAGGAACGGCTGGTGCCGTGCTACTCGACTGCTGTTGGTCGACATTGATGTCGTCATCTTTGTCGAGGATGGTCTTCTCTGTGGAAATGATACGACGGGTGGCCATGATGCTTGTTTGTTGCCCCTGTTGAGTATGTTAAGACTAAGAATAATATTGATAAAGACAAAGTTCGCTAGGTAGATTAAACAATCGTATTATGGTTCGTGGTTCGTTGTGCTACAGTTCCGTCTGGGACTAGCCTAGGCGTTAATGAGGCTCAAAGAAATAACGTTAAGAACAAGAGTGGAGTAACCTTGTACTCATGTATTTTAAGTACCTGCACTAAGAGTGAATGAATTTTGTTTAATTGTGTACCTAGGTACTTAGTAATTCTTAAGATATCGTTCTTAAATGCGCAAAGAAGATTGGGTGGCTTAAAGAAAACGTTTGGCAAGGCCACAAAATAATGATAATAAGATCTGGGAATGCTGTTTCTTTTATATGGGCTGAAATTCTAGGAGATATTTCGCGTTATTACTTACACATATGGACACAGGTACCGAATATTTCAGGCACGTTGGGTAGGTACCTAGGTAGTTTTTACCAATGCGCATATGTACTTCCGGCAAGTATCTTCTCAACCTTTTGTGCCTTTCGGCCCTAGTTTCGTTCCATAAAGCAGGGCAAATTTGAGTCTGCCACCACCTATCTTCCTGAGCTAATCTATATATTTTATATATATTCAGAACTTCACTCTCAGAACTTCACTCTCTTCGTTATTCAGTTGAGAATTCAAATCGACATCTATATCTTATAGTACCTAGGTACCTGGTATAGAATCAATTAAACCTTCACTACGTCAGCTGATAGCGCGCTGGAAGTGCCCCACTTACTCCATTCTTTTCCCGCGTCGCGGCGCGTGCCTTTCCCTGCGCCCCTGCAGTTAACGTCAAAAAGAAAAGGAAATAAAAAAAAGAGTTGCAGCCGCGCGCAAACTGTCATTCCATCCTAATTTCGGCCCAATAGTCTCTTTATATATCCTCACCATCTTCTTTAATCAACAGCCTAACAACTCACACGGCTATACTCACGACGAGAAGATCCATCTGCTTTATTGTGTGCTTATCTTGAATTTATCCGTTGCTTTCTTAACGTAATCACCTGGACACCGCGGACGGCTGTGAAGCACGATAAGGGGGTTTATCTTTATCCCCCTTTTACCTCTCAACTTTAAGTCTTGCTCTTTAATATTTTTACCTTTACTGTTCTTAACTGGCCTCGTTAATCTATAATTCACATTAATAATGGGGAGAACGTCTTCGTCATACGCTGGAGGGGGCTCTGCCTCAACTCCTGACGCTCTGGGATTGAGTCGTAACGGCCAACGTAATGGTCGAACACAGAGCTCTAAGGCAGCGTGTATCGAAATAGAAGATGATGAAGACGACGACGAAGATGACGAGCTTGCAAATGAAATTCCGTGTTCTTCGCCTTACTTTACTCAGCCGACGCAACTAGTCAGCAGAGCTACTCAGCCTACGCAAATACTGAATCGAAGTACACTCAAGCAACCGTCTTCGCCTTTAGTGCCAAGTACACCAAGCACAACCATTGAGGTTCCAGCTTCGTCGCCCTTTCAGCCGAAGAGTCAGGCAAGACCTTTGGCACTATTGGACAAGAAGCTTGGTGTGGCTAGTAGAGTTGGGTCATTGATGGCGCCAGTGGGGACATCGTTTAAGCCACCTACAATGGTGAAAGCATCACGGGGAGCTAAAGCTCCTACTGGCCACAGGGGTTATCTTGAAATTTCAGATGATGAACTGTTGGAGGACTACAAGAAGCATGACAGCTCGGACGATGACACGCCTATAAGGGGAGACATACGGCCATCTTCTTTCATAAAAAAGGAGAAACCGTTGCTCTCGTTGTCGAACTCCAGCGTTCAATTGCTTCAGGAGATGGATATATCCCTCAACGACATTCGGGATATTAGATTACGACACTTGACTAGTCAAGTCTATAGAATTGTCCAGAAGCTTAGGCCAGGCGTTACGATTCGCGCTTGTAAGGAGGCAGTACAGAAGGATTCCAGTTGGCAAGTTTCCAAGGCGGTGGACATACTGACAGGGAAAGCTACTAAAACCCTCTCGTTGTCTAAAGGTAGTAGTACATCCACAACTGGTCATAGCTGTCCTGGCGATAGTACCAACAAAACCAACCAAACCAATTTCAACCACCAGTCCTCCAAAAAAGCCCCTCCCCAAAATTCATTGCACACTTTCTTAAAAAAATTACCCTCAACCACAAAGTCAACCACAAAATCAATTGAATCTTCTCAATTTTCGCAACCTTCTCGCACGCAAAGTTCTTCCAATTCAATTTGTTCATCAAACACAAAGGAAACTTTACCTCGTCGGCGCCTTGTACAAGGCCGAAAAGAATCATCAACCCCATCTGCAGTATTTTCTGTTTCATCATCACCTACATCCTCTCTCACTAGCCTAACTAATTCAAGAGAGCCATCACCCTCTAACAACTTCGCAATGGCGTCTGAAGCTATTGCCAATTCCCCTCGCCACGAGGCGACCACCCGTCCTCGCCGACGCCTTATGCAAGGTCGTCGTGATAAAACACCTCCCCCCATCTCTATCCCTTCCAGTCCTGAGCAGGGCTCATCTCCTGCTAAACCTAGTCCGACTCGCCCTCAAAAGAGACGAGCAGAGGATGAATCGAATACCGACATCCTAACTCCCAGCTCGCCCCCTACCAAAAAGATCAAGACCAGACAATGCAAAGCGGATTTGTCTGACACTGAGCAGGGCTCCTCTCCTGCTAAACCTAGCCCAGCCCGTCTGCAAAAGAGACGAGCAGAGGATGAATCGAATCCCGACATCCTTACTTCCAGCTCGCCACCTAGCAAGAAGACCAAAACCGGACAATCCAAAGCGGATTTGTCTGACACTAAGCCTACTGCTCAGAAGCGTAAGGCTGAAGATGAACCCGACCGTGAGATCGCGGCGGGACCAAACAGCGACGAGGAGTACAGTGGAGAAACCGGCTCCGAGGCTACAAGCGAGCAGTTTACGAATGTTCTAAATTACCTGAACACTTGTACTACCGAGGCGCTTGCTAGGATGATCGGGTCAGCGCCAAATGCTAAGCTGATGGTGTCTGCCCGACCCTTCCAAACAATCGCGGCTGCTCAAAAGGTGTCACGTACGGAGAAGGGCAGATCGAAGAACAAGACCAGAGTGGTCGCTATTGGAGAAGACATTGTCGAGAAGCTTGGATCATGGATGGAGGCCTGCGAGGCGGCGACCGCCATCATTAACGAATGTGATAAGAGGGGCAAAGACATCAACCAAGCCATGTCCAATTGGGCTGTCGACAAGAATGGAATGCCCCGAACTGATACGGAAGGATTGGATGAACTGCCAATCAAGAAGCAGCCCCGACTGATGAGCAAGTCGGTCCAGTTGAAGCCGTACCAACTCTTGGGGCTCAATTGGATGCGCCTACTGCATTCCAAGGGATACAGCGGCATTCTGGCCGACGACATGGGCCTCGGAAAGACCTGCCAGGTCATATCTTTCATCGCGCACCTCGTTGAATCGAAGCGTGAGCCGAATACTCGAGCACCTTGGCCAAACCTAATCGTTGTGCCACCCAGCACCTACGAGAATTGGATCTCGGAATTCGAGAAATTCGCCCCGGGAGTCAAGGTATTGGCCTATTCAGGCAAGAGCCGAAGGGAAATTAGCCCAAAAGATGCACGAAAGCATCATGTTGTTTTGACAACCTACCCGCAAGTCGAGAAGCAGCGGGACGACCGCATGTGGCTGCAGAAGATCAATCCCTACGTTCGTGAACCCATTCCATCCTTCTTATTTATTATACAGTTTAGCTAACTAGTCTTTAGGCTGCGATCTTCGACGAGGGCCATAGGCTCAAAAATCAGGACACGCTGATTTACAAGCAGATGATGCAAGTACCTACCGAATGGCGTCTAATCCTCAGTGGCACCCCCGTCCAGAACAATCTCAAGGAACTTCTCACCGTACTCAAATTCATCGAACCCAGCTTATTTGAGGAGACGTCTTTCGAGACCTTGAATACCATATTCGAAACCAAGGTCACCAGCAAGGATGTCCTTAACTTTGCAGCGTTGGCATCGGAACGTGTCGACCGTGCTCGTGCAGTTATGGCACCTTTTATTCTGCAGCGACGTAAAGAAGATGTTATCGACCTCGCCAAGAAGTCTGAGCGCCTTGAGATCGTGGGAATGCACGAGACCCAGAAGGAGATATACGACTCGATTAAAGGCAAATACTTTCTCAAGAACGGCGTCAAGGCTAGGGAGGCCCATCCCTGGATGCAACTACGAAAGGCGGCTATCCATCACCAGATGTTCCGACATCATTTTACTGATAAAAAGGTCGATAAGATGGTAGATATCCTGTGGAAGAAGTGCTCTGAAGATGAATTGGGTGTCCAGAGCAAGGAGAATCGCCATAAGGATCGTCTTCGAGAGGAATTGATGAGTAAGTCCGACTTCCAGTTGCACCTTTGGTGCAAGGACTTCAAGGATTACATCGGACACTTGGATATTCCTGAACGTTCTTGGGAGGATAGCCCCAAGGTCCAGAAGCTCCTTGAAATGGTACGCGGCTACATGAAGACTGGTGATCGTGTACTCGTCTTCAGCCGCTTCGAGATGGTGATAGACATCCTACGGGAGACCCTGCACCATGCCGGCATCAAATATTGTTGTCTGACAGGTGCCATGGACACGGCTGCGCGATTCCCAGAGTGCCAGGAATTCACGAATAACCCGGATATTCCTGTTTTCCTATTGACCACTGGAGCTGGCGGTACTGGTCTGAATTTGACTGCCGCGAACAAAATCATCCTTTTCGACCAATCCGACAACCCCCAGGATGATGTGCAAGCATCCAATCGAGCCCACAGAATTGGGCAGACCCGAGACGTCGAGGTGATCCGACTGATCACAGAAAAGTCGGTAGAACGTCTCATATATAACTCCTGCGTCAAGAAGCTTGTTTTAGCTGCACGCGTGGAGAGACAGTTCGCCGCAGAAGATGAAGACGAAGAGTCCGTTGAGGACCAATGCAAGAAGCTCATGCTTCTTGGCGATGAAGAGCTGGAACAGGAGCTCGCTAAGACAGCTCCGTTGACCCAGCAAATCTAGTCTAAACACCACACCTATATATCTGAGCGGCAGACTACCTTCATAAAGGCCCTCCGCCATAACGTGTGTGAGACTACATATCTTGTCCGACATCTACCCCCTTGTCGACATCTCTTGTCATAACTCTACCTGTTTCCCTCACGACACCTCTATACCTCCATGTATACGACACTTGCGACACTTATACCTCTCTTGAATCGACGAATATACGTCTTAGTGATCGAAACATATGTACTGTTCGACACTCATATCGGTAGCAGCATGTACCTGTCTACCTAACGACACTTATACCTCGACCTTGTTTGATCCGATGATCATATAACTTTGTTCAACGAACACCGGTAGCAGCACGTACCTGCCTACCTTATGATACTTATACCTCGACCTTTTTCGATCCGACGATCATATATCTTTGTGTTCAATGAACACCGGTAGCAGTATGTACCTGCTTACCCTACGAATAAAACCCACTCCTCTTGGCCATCTGTGCAGTATGTACCTGAGCAGATACTACCTGGCCAGAGTTATCTCGACATCAGAATGACCACTACGAGTCATACCATTCCAAAAGGCGTCAACAGGAGACCCATGGAACCATACGAACGAAGACCCTCTACGTCACAACATATAAAGGGCATACCCTTTTCTTTTCTTTTTCTTTTTTCTCGCGGCCCAAATCCGATGTCTAGATACGAAAGGAGCGATTCCAAGCACAGGCATTCAGACGGATAGACCGGCCTTCATCACCACCCCCTCAGACATTTATAGGGGCACACGTCTAGCATTAGCATAGCATTAGACCAGCGCTGGGGTATTTGCTTTCAAAGGGGAATTTCTATGTTCCATAGTCAATTGATATCACTTGACGTTTTCATCAAAACAATGAAGTGTCTACTGCTTTTAATGGTGACTCGCCCTGTCTTAATACTTGAAGTAAAAGCCATTCAAACGCCTCTGTAATACTGTAGTAATGACTTCCCAGAATATTCGAAATTGAACATCATGAATCGTATGCAAGAAATGACTTCGTTCAGTTAATTACCTGTCGGATCTAATACTTTATACACGTAATCCATCGATATCAGCGCCGCTATGTGCATTATACCCCCAACCGCACGTTTTAACCCCCCTCCCTTCCCAAATGAAACTTCATTTCCCGCCACCAAACCCCAACCTTCAATCCTTTCCCCCCCGATCCTCAGGCGATTTACCCTGGAGCACGCGCTCGCTCCAGGGGACGAAGCCGGGCGCGGTCCACCTGCGGAAGGGCATATCAGCGAGCTTGGTCGGGGAGCAAGTGTCGAGGCCGTTTTTGCGGGAGTGGGTGAAGCCCTCGAGGCCGGTGAGGCCGACGTGGTCGTACCCGTAGGCCGTCTTGAGGGATTCCTCCATCGCGTCGTCGTCGACGACTTTGTAGAACCAGGGCGAGGCGTGCCCGCGGGCGACGCGCATGGCGGCGTCGAAGGCCGCGCGCATGGCCGGCATCACGCCGATGCCGGTGTAGCTGGGCCCCGCGACGGTGAGGCGGCCCTCGAAGGCGCTGAGGAGCTCGTGGTGCGCGTCGCACATGCGGTCGCTGTGGCCCACGTAGTGCTGCGGCAGGCACTCGCGGCACATGTGCGCCTTAGAGAAGACCTTCTCGTCCGGGCTGATGCCGAGGTGCCGCTGCACGGCCTGCAGCGCCATCGCCTTGCCCATCTCCTCGGTCGGCAGCTGCGCCCAGCCGTCCCAGTGGTGGCCCCCGAGCATGACGGTGAGCTTGGTCCCGGGCTTCTCGTCGCGCATCTCGAGGTCCGAGTCGAACAGCACGCCCAGCACGCACTCGTCGTTGTTGGGGGTCGTCGACGGCACCAGGTACCCGAAGCCGTGGTTGTCGGCGAGCAGGTTCGGGTTCGGGAACCAGAGGTTGACGACCATGATGGTCACGGCGTGGGTGTCTGCCAGCGCAGGCAGGCGGGCCTGCGGCTCGACGATTCTGGCGAGGTCCTTGGAGAACAGGGTACAGATTACTTGATCGTATTGCGTCGCCCGTCCCGGCTTGTCTGCGGTGGTGACCTAAAGCAGTCGGCATCAGCGCACGTCAAAAACACATGATCAAAGTGGACTTGAAGCCATACCGACATCTTTCTGTTCTCGTAGACTAAAGACGTGACCTTGCTGCCGGTCTTGACTGTCACATTTTGCTCCCTCAAGGTTTTGGCGAAGCCATTTACGAGAGTGAGCAGACCGTCTTCGAACATGAAAATGTTCCAGTCCACCGCTTTCTGGGCCAACGACTTAACTACATGACGATAGCGGCTACGTAAGATATCGGATTGCAAAACAAAGTCCTTGTGGTTCATCCAGTCTATACCCCTGAAGCGGAATACCATAGTGTTAAGCCAAATTGTATCAAAGATGGAGTGCCTCACACTCAACTTGTATATGTCACCACCGTAGATACCATGAATCATACCAGACATCACGTTCTTGACCAGCCGGTCATCTCCGAATAGCTCGGTGAAGAAATCACCAATGGATTGGTCTTGAGCAAGTTTCTCAGCAAGCGCCGCGCTCATCTTCATATCAGTTCTACTTTTCTTCCCGGCGGCAGACATGTTGAGATACGATTTGAACGCTCCACTGAAAAGAGGTTCGGTGATAAAGCTGTAGAGGACAGAGAATATGTTGGCTGGGGTGAAATCGGGCGACGGTAACTTGACCAAGTGGTCTGGGTAGTATATATATCTGTCATTGTAGTGGTACTCAGCAGGACGAAGTTTGTCTGCCAAATTTAAGGCGGCGACCTAGGTTGGAGGACGTGGCTATTAGCGAAAGCGCTTGGTTCGTCAAGTGGGCAAGGTAGAAGCATATGTACCCACCACGTCGTAGAAGACGAGGTCATCGTACTTCATAGATGCACGAGAGGACCTAAGCATGCGTGGACCGTGCTGGAACAGAACATTATCATGTTTTCCGTCGCCGACAGATACCAACGATCCATTCAACCAGCCGCCAAGTCGATCGGACCCTTCGTACAGCGTGATATTTGCGTTGCCGCTGTAGCGGGCCAGGTAATGGGCAGTAGTCAAGCCGGTGATGCCGCCACCTAAGACGGCAATCTCCCGCGGCTTACCATTCCGTGCTCCGGTGGTCGCGAACGTTCGACATCGAACTCGGAGGAGCTTCTCGGATCGAACACGGGTCAATTGTTGACCAATTGAAGGGTTGGGAGCCGTACTCCGAGCTGCTAGAGAGCTCATTCGCCGCGAGGCCAGAGATCCTGACATTCTGGCGCGAGTCTCATGTCGCGCACTGCGGTACGCAGACCTCAGAAGGGTTATGAAGGCATCTTCTGGGAATTGGCGAGTCATTGCGTATGTAGGATGGGAGGTCGCAGCAATGGGGGTTGCATGTTTGTTGGATTAGAAATTGGTATATGGAGGATGAAGGTATGTAGAGGATATATAGAATTATACGTAGGGGAGGGAGGGGAGGACGTGGTGGTGGTTCGAGGAATCAAACTACGTAAAGACCCGCGTAGATAAATAAATGGGATACATGCATTCAGGTAGGTAATAATACATCACGTCACCAACTAGGTACCTAGGTAGACTTGCTTATTAAAGCACTCGCTTATTTCATTAGATGATACATCAATACGATGTTTCTATCACACACCAATATCTATATACATATGGTATCATACATATGGATCGGTATTCACAAAATTAGGAAGTCATTCTGTCACTGCACCAAAAACAATTCTTCAAGTCAAAACCATTTTCATTTAACAAATCACGAATGCATATAGGGTATAATGTAATGCTCTCAAGTCCCTTGATAAATCCCTTGAGGTTTCCTTTTCCTATTGCCAACCTAACGCCTGTAGCAATACCAAAGTCTGGAATCGTGATCCCTTCACAACCCTCCTCATATCCGCTCCGTAGAGACTACTTATCCATCTTCCTCCTTTGTGACCTTAGTACACGCACCTTGAACTCCATTCATCGTCATCATTCCTAAGCAATGCTTCCGTCCATCGCCTCTGCCTCTGCCTCTTGCATCGCACCCATCCTGCCTGGCATGAAGAGCTCCTCCGGTGCATTCGAATCCACAAACTTTCGCTCACTAACGTGCTCCGTACCGTCTGCTGTCCATACCTTATCCTGGAACGTTCCGCGCTGACCCTCCTCGTGCTTGTAAGGACAGAATCGATTGGTACAAGGCTTGTACTTGCACATGGTCTGAAGATGCGTGAACTTACACCCTTCCACAGCACAGTCTCCTCCGTTCCGACAAGGAGGCATATCCGGATGCTTGAATGGACAACTCGGGTTGGTGCAGTTCGGATAGAACTTGCATTCTTGTTCGATCTGGTGTGCTCGCCTGGTTGCTGGAGACGGGTGACGACCGACACACTTGCGGTTCTTGCATGCTGCACCAAATGCGCATACGTCGTTGATATCGACTGTGGTATTCGGAGGGGCCGCCGGTGACTGATGGGCGAATTTGCAGTCTTTGTTGGTACAAGCCAGGTTGTATTTGCAAACCATCGAGTCGGGGTTAAGAGGTTCACGTCTACCTTGTGTCATGTCCACATCCTCATTGTCAGCGCCAGTCTCGCTGGCGGTAGCGGAGTCTGCATGAAACGATCGATGACCATTCGCATGACCTCCCCGTCTACCACCGCGAGGATTCTGTACACGGTCGAACAATGATCTTCCATGCGGCCGACCACCCGCATTCTGACCCTGTTGGCCCTGTTGATTGAGCTGCTGCTGCATCTGTTGCATCATCTGATTCTGTTGTTGAATCATTTGGAATATTTGTTCTTGTGCGCCCGGCAACATCCAGCTCAAATCATTCATGCCGTTCATCCCAGGGGGAGCCTGTATGTGAGGAGGCAGGTTGTTGCCAACCATTGGGCCGAGCTGTGCGGCGATTCCAGCAGCGCGGTTGTTGGGAGTACGGCTATTGCCACGTCCGAAACCGCCTCTTGGTCCGGTAGGAGGTGCTCGGTGGGTATTAATTCGTTCGTTGCCATTTGCTCGGACGCGATGCAAGACGCTATCGTGGGTGCGGTCCATAGCCTTGGCCATTTGACCCAGCATCCTCTTCTCTCGGCCGCCTCGCCCAGGGGCATTCCTCATGGATCTAGGACCTGTGGGACTTGTTTATGTTAGCTTAAGTCGGGAACAAAGCATGAAAATGATAAGATATAATAGTAGTGACATACGCATTTAGCTCAGGTCCATCGGTTGGCATAGACATGTCCATGTCCTGGTCCAGAGAGGACATGGCATTCTGTGTAGCATCACCACTCGTGCTCTCCAATTGCCCCGAGCCGCCGTTCAGTTGAGAGTTCAGAGATTCAATTTCGTCAAAGAGCCACTTCGCAAAGTCTCGAGCGCCGGGGTCGTCAGGACCGAGGCTTAGAAGATCTCCAGCTAGTTCAGCGGCGATCTGGTCTTGAGTCTTGCCGTTGACGAGCATCAAGATGATGTATTCGGACAGCGCGCTATCGTCCGCGCCGCCAGATGCCCAGCCAACTTCGACCAGTTTTGGCTGGATGGCCATGTTAAGCGCATCCGCCAGAGGCGTGTTCATGACTACCTCGATAGCCATGGTGGAGTATGGTAGATTGCGACGTAAACGGTAGAAGTGGGAATATGGAATGGTGGAGGAGTGAAGGATGGCGAAAGGCTATCGAATCACAAGTGAGGAGAAGGGATATGCGCGTGGTGATTTTGACCGCGATGGCAACGGCGGTGGCAAAACACGACAATTGATTACAATAGCGTATGGTCGCAATCGAAGGTTGTCGTAAAAAATTTCGTGAATGATCGGAAAGTAAGGTTAGTCTCGCTTGTCAAAATAGCCGTATTGAGAATTATTATTTGACAAGTGTGAATGTTGATGGAGGTCGGAAAAAAAAGAATGACGTTTGTTTGAAGGTGAGAGGACTAGAGGAGGCCGGTATCTTTGGGAGAAGTAATTTCCAATGTTAGAATAGATGTACCTACTACGAAGTATTGAGCACCGCCACAAGTTAGATTAGGCGGGTCCCATGTATAGCCACTAAAGATCGTCTAACGGTCCGTGCTTATTCAACTTTTACCTAGCAGTCTAGGTACCTAGGTACCTAATGTTTGAGGTAGTTGCTTAGTAACAAGCAATACTCAAGTGACTACCTAGGTACCTAGGTACCTAAGTCAGGTTATGTTATTAGCTTAAGTACATATAGCTGATAACTGAACATAGATCTGATATCTAATAATAAAAATATATATATCTAGATAGCGACTCTTGCTATGTAAGTCTGCAATATAATCATCATGCCCTTTACCAATGTATCAAAGATAGTAGAAATGGGATATCTCGATTGACCCCCCCGATCTTGTCATAACCACATGGCCATAATACATCATTGTCATCAATACTGCTTTTCAAGATGAGACCCCTATTCAACCTAGTACCCAACTCTTATTTTAGCTCAACTGCCACGGACCAATTGCTCGATTACTATCATGCAAAACCTTTAACATGGATCCTGGATATGCCGTTTGCTTAATAGTAATATATATCTGGTCATATACCCAATTTGGACCGAGAAGACTAGGGGATTGGAGCTCCTTATACGTCACACTGTTCTGGTACCTGTACTAAGGAGTCGACTGAAAGTCGCGAGATCGAACTGCTTAAGAGAAGAGGCCTTGGTATAACAACAACCGGATCTCCAGTCGTAGTAAAGACAATGACCGGCTGTTGTTTTTGGCGACGTCGTGTCTTTAAGTACTCTGCTCCCATATGAAAAGCAAGTATCCAACTTAGGACTCTAAAATATTTCCATGTTAAAACTTCCGAGAAAAGGATTGTGTCACATTACTTACAGAACAGGACACCACATGATTGGTAGAAGGCC
Source organism: Jackrogersella minutella (assembly GCA_022578535.1). NCBI lineage: Eukaryota > Fungi > Ascomycota > Sordariomycetes > Xylariales > Hypoxylaceae > Jackrogersella > Jackrogersella minutella. The sequence goes on from MU388319.1 coordinate 90,863, forward strand.
CTCGTCGATTAAGAATATATCAAATTCTCTGTGATATTCGTCTTGTGGTGGAGTGAACGAATAATGTAATTCGACAGCCACCAAGACAGGTACCGCAAGCGACACTGCTCCCTCTATGATGAGAGAAATAATTGGTACAAAATTGTAACTGCGGCCACCATTTGGACCTGCAATTTCTGAAAAATCCCATAACATGAGGCAAATGGTCTGGCTATCGTTAATGTAGGGATTCCCTTAACTTGAAATGCGGTAATATATAACGTACCGTAATTAGATTAGTTATACGCATGATCATATCATCACCTCCCAAGGGGAAAACGATTAGTTCCGTCGTGTAGAATAACAGCAGCGTTCCATTGAATAAAATACGATGCATCCGGGTCGAACTTCGTGTAGAAAACCAGCGGGCGAGCGAGTTGCCAGAGCCTGTGATTGCCTTTTTGACTCTTAATAAATGCCGCTGGCGTCCGTAACCTGTTCTCTCAAGCGACTCAGATCCGATGAATCGACCCTCAGCTGCCTCAAATCCGTGCCTGTGTTGACGTGAAATCCCTGATGAGCAAGTAGCACTATCTCGACCATTTGCGTTAAAATTTCGTAACGACATATTAGTAGAGATGAACTAATCCAATATGCTCTACTTTTAGTTTTACGAAGCGAAATTTTGAATATAAATATATAGAATATAAGTTTATATATAACGAAGTGCTAAACAGAGAGTGCTTAAATGGAATCCTGGGTGCCTAATCGACAGTCTGGAGTAATACCAGGGTAAATACAGAAGATGCCTACCTAGTTAACCTAAGGGGCTTGCTGAAAGTGCCTGAAACCTTTCTAGGCATGTTACTGCAGACGCCACCCCCGTAAGGCAGATTCATCATTGGAATGGTACCTAATAATTACTTACTTACTTAGGTAGCATTATGGGTACTACAGTCTCATCTAGAGGCTAGGAGCGAATGCTGTCACACGCATGCTATTTCTCCTCATGTCTCTCAGGGCCACATACTCCTCGACAGTATCGCTTGATATATTATTAGCATCAGAATGTGTAACTCTACCCTCCTTCTCATCTTTTTTTCTCTCACTGCTCTCATTATTAATTCTTTACTTCGGTAGATCCCCTCCACATTATCTATGTTGCTATACTCAGATTTCTAGGCACCAAGATGGCATTCCAAGTGTTCACTCAAGAAAGCTGGCGGCGTACTGGTTCTATTAATGTTCTCCTGGCTTTCACGTGCGGAATCGCGCTGTCATCATGCCTTATTGTTAGTCTCAAGAAGCCTGGCGCTTCTTTGAACACCGCTACAATCATATTTGAAGACCAGTGCAGCAGTACGTCTAACCTCAATACTGCGCTTCACTTACTTCTCAACCTACTTTCAACCGCAATCTTAGCATCCTCGAACTACTTCATGCAAATTGTGGCCTCCCCATCGCGCGAAGAGATCGACAAAGCACATAAGTTCCTCTATCCACTTGATGTCGGAGTATTATCTACCAAAAACATACTATTTATATCCTACTTCAAGAGGACCTGCTGGGTTGTCCTACTTTTATCGTCCTTTCCGATACATCTTTTTTTCAACAGCTCGGTTTTTGAAACAAGCTTTCAGGGCTCCAACTGGCATCTTACTATCGCGACTGAGGCGTTTACGCACAGCGCTGACTTCTTCCCCCCTGGGGCGAGCTTAACACAGGCCGGATCGCCAACCCCCCCACATAAATATGATATGAGTATAGGGCAGTATTATATACCCAACGATACATCTGTTGGTGATGATTACGGTGGCTATGGAAAGTTCGTCCCACTAGCTCTTTACGCAGATAAGGCGTCAGATATCAGGAAGAATATCACCAAGACTGCAGCAGACTGCAGTAATTGGATTAATTTGGATGCTAACGATTGTCGCGCCGAATATACAGCCTGCAAACCAAGGACCAAGTACCGTGATGTGGTTATCATCGTCGAAAGCCACGCAGGTAGTATAGAGGGATGGAGCCGTGAGGAGGTCTTCAATTTAACTCAAAATGCTTCTCTGTTTTGGGACGCGTACGTGCCCCAGCATAGAATAAATTCCTTATGGTACTCGACAGAATGCACAACTACGATGGACGCTAATACACACCAAGAAGAATGTTCTAATGACTGTGGGGTTTTACTCAATATTATGGTTTCAAATTATGATCCAGAATATATCGGTCGAGATAATACGAACAGTCTTATACCACGGGACTGGACTTTTTCTTTTGACAAATCAGGGAGCTCTCTACAAATAGCAACCGCTTCTGGATATAACGACAGGTCTAATGACATGGCTGTCAAGTACTGTCTGGCTGAGCCTCTTTTAGTCCATTGCAAGATTGGGCTGTCGAACTTATTGTTAATGGTCGTCGTTATTTGCATTTTCATCAAAGTCGTTATGTGTGGCATTATCATTTGGAAGCTACCTCATACTTCTCTCGTCACTCTAGGCGATGCGATGGAATCTTTCGTCACCAAGCCCGATTCTCACACTATTGGACTCGGGACCTTAGACATTGTGGATAGCGTTCGGTTAGAGACACAACCACGACGATACTGGTCAACGCAAGACGGGTCTCTTCTGACATCAGGAATAAAACCTCGTCAATGGCACGCTACGAACCGACGTTACTTATATACCGTACCTCAGGCCGTATGGATGCGCACATACATCCTTATCTTGTTCTCACTATCAATACTCGTGGGTTGTTTAGTCTTGTCTTACCAGTCAAATGGTAATAGCTTGTGAGTCTATTAACGTGAGGCTTGTAGCCTACCATTACCAGGTACCTTAAGCAATACATGGTTACTAACTTCGCTTAGCCAAGCATCGTTTGGTCGCTCGGAAGATAATCGATCAACTAATATAGGAGACGGCGGATATTTATATGCACTTCTTATCGCCAACGTGCCCCAGCTTCTCCTATCATTATGCTACTTCTCATATAATGGGTTCTTTACTCGTCTCCTGAATGAGCAGGAGTGGAACTCGTATGGCATAAGTTTGAGGCCACTTCGTGTGTCACTTCCTATCGGGAAGCAAGTTTCAAGCTATAGATTACAGCTCCCGTACAAGTATAGCGTACCACTCCTGTCTATTAGCGTGTTATGTCACTGGCTGCTATCAAGTGCGCTTTTCTTGTTTATCATTGAGGGAGGTATGTATTTTCATGGCCTTCCAAATCCATATGATATTGACATCTATTAGGGTATCGTACAGATATTGATAGAGTTGTTGGTGTTGAAGCACAGTTAAACGTTTCACAACAGTCTTTTATATCTTTGGGGTATTCTCCTCCTGCCATACTAACATTATTCATTGTTGCTTGTGTCCTCATCCCTCTACCATTCTTATTTAGTCTGCGAAAGCTTAAAGGCAAGATGGTGGCGGGAGGCTCGAGTTCTTTGGTCATGTCAGCGGCTTGCCATTGTCATGTGTCTTCCCCGCCGAGTAACAGCGATCGAGAGAGCGATTATGGCCGGCCTGGGATGTCTCAAGCTGATCATCAAGAGAGTGAAATTCATCGCCGAGTTGGATACGGTTGGGACGAAATTGAGCTGCAGCCAGCGTCGAAGGGAACCCAAAGTCGGACGAATTTGGTGTCGAATGTTGAAGGTATGTTATACATAGCTCTAAGAAATAGGGGTAATTATCACTGACAGATTTAGGTATCGACAATCTTCCAGATATAGATGATGACCATTTGATATCAATGACGGATGACTTCGAGGAGCATGAGCAAAAATTACGAGAGTTGTCTCAATCGGAACTGAAATGGGGTGTCCTGCCTCTTCCAGATCATCTGGCCGAGGTGAACGATGAGAGTGGAAGAACGGTGATGCACCTTGGCTTTGGGGATGAATCGGCCAACATAAGAAGCCCAGAAGGAGGAGGATGGTACGTTTAATCTGGGACGTGTAATCGATACGAAAACGGAAGAAAATCTAGTATAGCCTATCTCGGGGCATCTAGATTTTCTTTGCACGGATCCCAACGACCTAGCGCGGCAATACGGTAAAATGGGCCATCGGAGCCGGGGCAGCGGATCCGGATCAGCATCCTGACCAAGACTAGCGGCACCCACTCGCCCCGGCTGCGCCTTCATATCTAGTAGTTTAGGATGGGCACGTGTACGATATCGAGGAGTATAGGAGCTACGAATGGATTTTAGTGACGTTGCAAATGATAACGAATCGGGTTGATGCGGGGAATAAATTTGGTCATCCATCTTTGTAATCGTTTATACAATAACCAGGACCCAGCCAGGTAACCCTGATGAGAGACGGTCTATATATCATTGCTCTCTAGCCATGTTGCTATCATCTTTGGCGAGGGCATCTCGTTTCAGTTGGAATTTTCATCGTCAAAATCATAATAACCTATCCCGTTTCTTGTCCACCATGGCCGACTTAAAAGTTGACCTCACAGCTCCCAATGGCAAAAAGTTCACTCTTCCGACGGGTCTATTCATAAATAATCAATTCGTCAAATCAAGCCAGGACTTGAAAATTACGAGCATCAACCCGACGTTAGTTGATCTGACTTGGAGTGAATGGCTCGTGAGCTAACCATCAAATCCCTAGAAATGAACAAGAGATCTGCAAAGTTGAAGCGGCGAGTCCCGACGACATTGACCGCGCTGTGGCTGTTGCGAGAGCCGCGTTGAATCATGAATCATGGCGAGACATCACTGGAACTGAACGTGGCAGATTAATGTATAAGTTGGCGGACTTGATCGAGCAGGAAAAGGACATCCTGGCTACAATCGAGACCTGGGATAATGGCAAGCCATTTAGTTCTTCTCAGGGAGATCTAGACGGGGTTATCGAGACCATCAGATATTACGCCGGCTATGCTGATAAGATTCACGGAGAAACAATTCCTACGACGAGCAAGCAATTTGTCTACACCTTGAAGCAGCCCATTGGCGTCTGCGCTCAGATCATTCCGGTAAGTGACCTTACACCTTGGTACTTCTTTCTTACCGATCAGTAAGTATATAATGTGCGAATGACCGCTGACGTTTAGGATCATGTAGTGGAACTATCCTTTGGGAATGGCCTCGTGGAAGATGGGACCAGCGCTCGCCTGTGGAAATACCATCGTCTTAAAACCCGCCGAACAAACCCCTCTATCAATCTTATACCTCGCCAAGCTCATAGCCAAGGCGGGCTTCCCTCCTGGAGTTGTCAATGTCACTAATGGATATGGGCAAGATGCTGGCCGCACATTAGCAAGCCATCTAGATGTCGACAAGATTGCATTTACTGGCTCTACGATAACAGGAAAGCACATCATGAAAGCTGCCGCCGTTAACATGAAGAACATCACACTCGAGACCGGTGGCAAATCTCCGCTACTAGTCTTCGAAGATGCTGACATCGAGCAAGCAGCCAAGTGGGCTCACATTGGAATCATGAGCAATATGGGACAGATCTGCACGGCGACCTCGCGTCTGCTTGTCCAAGAAGCCGTGTACGACAAGTTCGTCAATGTATTCCGAGAGGTGGTCAAAACGACAAGCAAGGTCGGCGACCCCTTCGCAGAAGACACATTTCAGGGGCCCCAAGTCACCAAGTCGCAGTACGAGAGGATATTAGGCTTTGTGGAATCGGGCAAGTCAGAAGGCGCCACGCTGGCGTCCGGAGGCATCCCTTGCCCGCTCAACGGGAAGGGATACTTTATCGAGCCTACCATCTTCACCAACGTGAAGGAGAGTATGAAGATCTACCGGGAAGAGGTGTTCGGGCCTTTCGTTGTTATCGTGCCTTTCAAGACGGAGAAGGAAGCAATTGCGATGGCGAACGACACCACCTACGGGCTTGGCGCGGCCGTCCATACGAAGGATGTTGAGCTTGCCCACCGCGTAGCTGCGCGCATCGAGGCAGGCATGGTCTGGATTAACTCTTCTAATGACTCGGACTTCAGGGTTCCGTTTGGAGGCGTGAAGCAGAGCGGTATCGGTCGAGAGTTGGGAGAAGCCGGTCTCGCGGCGTACTCGCAGACTAAGGCAATCTATGTCAATCTAGGCCAGAAGGTGTAAGAATTAGGATATTACAGTTTTAACGTACGACGATATCGTTGATTGCTTTCAATGCTATGGCGATCTGAAGCCTAGAAGTTATGGTTTGCGTCTATCAGTGATCCTCATTGGAACATGACATGATGAAATTCTCCTTCACATGAGACCCGCCTTCAGTGGGCCGGTCGTATGTTTGGGCTGTGGGCTGGAAGCCACGCACACAACTACCCCCTATTATCCGAATATAAAAGAAATAAACTGACCAATTTTTGAACAAGATCTTGCATAACTGGATGAGATAATATTTTAAATTTATGGTTATTATGGTTAAATTGGCACTAGTTTTACTGAACTTATTACTCTCGCCTGTTTTTGTTGTACACCTGATAGTAAGAGGATGATTTTTCAAAATGAACCTCTGTTAAGCTTCTACACTAGTGACGCTATTTTGTGACTTAGCAGCCTAGCGGCTTCAGGGGACCTAGGTATCCACATCCGTTAAACTACCTGTAACCTTAACGGCTCCTCCGTACTAGACTGACCGGGACCGTCTATCCTACCGCCAGTGGATACCTGGCACGGTACCCTTTCCAGACAAAGCGCCATGTACCACGCTAGTGGAAGATACTTCTCGC
>MU388320.1:7169-96969 GCA_022578535.1 Jackrogersella minutella
GCCCCCCCCCCGCCCCGCCCCCCCGCCCCCCCCCCCCCCCCCCCCCCCCCCCCCCCCCCCCCCCCCCCCCCCCCCCCCCCCCCCGGGAAAAATATCCAACGGCCCTGAGCCAGATCCTCCATATGTATCTACCTAGTGTACAATACTACGATAATTAGGTAATCGATACGGATACAGCCCGTATGAGGTACCTAGGTACTAGAGTTTGCCCCGCCTCATCGTCATGCGCCGCCTCTCCGCCCCTTGCATCTGCGCGGCAGCTGTACGGATCTGTACGTACTTGTATGGACCCTGGACGTAGGTATTGGAGAAACCTTTGGTGCCAATGACCACCTGGGGTCAAGGTTGAGATGGATGCGCCAACAACGCATATAGGTACCTACCCTAATAAGTCGAAACTTAACTTTGATTTATTTTCCCTCATCGTCAATACATACCTACTAGGCTCCTTCCCCCCACCTTCTTCAAATCACTTCGTCGTTCTTCTTTTTCCTCGTCGTCTCATTTATTCGGTCCATCCGAGAAAATAGTGGACGTCGAGGTTACGCCACAGGGGAAATGATTTTGATTCGAAATCGATAGCTCATTTACGACATTGTCAATAAAAAAAATCAAAACACCGAGACCTGCATACCTAGGTAACTTCAGGTGACACCTTTTGTGGCAGCTCCAGCAGCTTGCCTACCTGCCTACCTGCCCTACTCTACCTAAAAGAGTACCTAGAGCTATCAATCACATGCGTTCTGTCCCATCTATTTGGCTGAAGCTGTTTCTAACCTAGCTTCCTGGTTCTTGGTTCCTGGCTTCTGGCTTCTGGCTTCTGGCTTTTTGCTTAACGAGATTGACGAGATTCACAAAGCGATATTACAATCTACTCCCCTTTAGGACAGACGTGAAAAAGATAGATAATCCGTACCTCCTAAATATCATACCAAGACCAAGGTACTGCCAGCATACCGACAATAGTCAAGAAACAAATCGCTACCTATCTGATAATATTATCATATAATCATATCACCACTCCGTCCTGCTACCAGGCTACCACGAAATAGTTGTCATGGGCCGCCCTCCGGCGTATATATTCATAGTGAGGTTTGTGCCTTGCGGAATGTGATTCCTTTCCAGCCTCCTAACTCGAAACTGACCTTGTGATTTCTAAATGTAGGCACGGGAAACGCCTCGATGCCGCAGACAAACAATGGCACCTCACCTCGCCCACCCCCTATGATCCGCCTTTAACATATGGCGGATGGATGCAATCTAAGACTGTCGGAGCAAGGATCGCTTCTATCTTACAGGAGAGGGAAGAATATAATGAGGCCGCAGCCACTAGTCACGAACCCGACACGAACCCTACTAAGCAAAAGAAGCGCCGCTATAAAGTCGTCATACACAGCTCACCTTTCCTTCGATGTACCCAAACGTCCATAGCCATAGCTGCTGGCCTTGCAGCGAGTCCTCCCTTATCCGCTCCTATCGAAAGATCTCCCTCCCCGCGTAGCACCCAGGTGTTGCCCTCGAGTTCGGTTGACAAATCTATTTTGCGGCTTGACCCCTTCCTCGGGGAATGGCTGTCTCCTGACTACTTCGAACATATTACGCCGCCTCCTAAATCGAGCTTGATGCTAATGACCGCGAAGGCTGAGCTTCTGCGAAGAGAAAACTATAACGATTACCCTCACTTCCATAATCGACATACCCCAAATCCCCCAACTCAACTATGGAATGCTTCTCCTAACCGCAAGAGTCCATTAGCTGCATCTATGGCCCCTGAACCTAGTTCTCCTTCCGGTCTCGATAACCTCTCTACTGTGAGAAGTGGTCTGCCGAGAATAAGGAGTGATTCGGTTGGAAACTCGGACCCAAGAGTCGTACCTAAGATATCCTCTCCTGATCACTCTTGGAATACGGGATACACAGCTCCGATTCCTTCCTATGCTCTCTCAACCTCTGAGCCTATACCGAAAGGTTATGTCGCGCATGCCCGCGATGCCTGTGTCGATGTCGACTACCAGTGGGACTCTAGTAGGGACAACCTTGGCTGGGGAGATGGTGGCGTGTTACCTGAAGAATGGGCAGCAATGCATCAGAGATTTAGGAGAGGGTTGAAGCGGTTAGTCGAATGGTATACTGCCACGGATAACCCTGGAGAGATGGTGACGAAGACGGTCTCGAGTCTTCAAACTCCCAAGTCCCCACAAAAAGAGAATAGCTACAGCGGTCTACCCGTTGGTGATGATCAAGAAGTTGGGATAGAAGATGTCGTTGTACTTGTTTCGCACGGTGCCGGTTGCAATGCCCTCATCGGTGCCATCACGCAGCAACCAGTCCTTATCGACGTCGGGATGTCATCTATAACAATGGCACAGCGGAAACCAAATTTTGACGAGGGTGTTGTTACTAATGTTTATGAGGGGGTAGCCGCTTCGATCGAAGAACCCCTGATAACCAAGCAAGCCACAATGTCAGAGATGTTCGAGCTGAAGTTATTTGCCAACACAGAACATATTCATTCTCCGATGACCCCACCCACCATCAGCCGTTCCTCTTCAACTGCTGGTCGTAACTCACGAAGTCGATATAACAGCGGGCTTACCTCTGCTTTGAATGAAATCAACCTCACCGCCTCGTTATATGGAGTCTCGCCATCGGGGAGTCGTAGCAATTCGACAAACGCATCCCTCGGTAGTATGCGAAGGGGTTCACCGGTACTGACGTCCTCCCTTCGACCACCATTGCCCAGCGGCACACTTGCTGAGGGAATAACCGTCGGAAGTGGTGTCTCTAGTTTCCCATCGAATCGGTCAAACCGTTCAGGTTCAATAGGTCTGTGGATGCCACCAAATCAAAGTAAAGAGGAGTTAGAGACGGAGGTAAGAACGCCGTTACTGATGAATCTTGGTCATGAAAAGGAGACGAAAGGAAACGGCGAGGCTTTCCCAAAGATGCAGGAATCTGACACCAATCCAAACAACCTCGAGTCTCCGAACTCGACAGAAAAGGCTACCTCAAAGGCAGGATCGATGTCTTCGTACGGCGAGGGACATGACAACTTCGACGAGAATGCCATTCCACGGCTTTGGACAGGCACAAACAACGGGGGTCTTTGGGGTACTCCCCGGCCCCCAGGAGAAGCCGAAAGGATTCGGGATTTCACCTCGACGAAACGACGATGGACTGTCAACGAGCGATGAATACCAACCCCATAACACGAATCTAGACGGACTCCAATAAATTGTAGATACCAGCATAAACATCAACTCGCGAATGAGACGTTCGACTACATGTCGAGTTTGGTCGAAGGACCGAACCGATGAAAAGAACGACATCACTGACATTCGCAAGGTTTATATAGACATTGGCGAGCATTTGAAGGGGTTGCTGCTATTTTCACGTTTCCTTGGCCAAAAGTATATAATTAGATACCATCCATAGCAGTGTTGAAAGGAGGATGGGGCCTCCAGACCTCCCGCTCTACACAGTTCTCCCCTCTCCATGATGGTTGGGGTTTTTGTGGTCCTATGGGATTTTCTTTTCTTTTAGATCTTGTTTTTCTTAAGATACCTCTTAGTCGGCCTAAGTTTGCATGCCCTAGGGAGAGGAGAAAGGGAACTGAGGGCCGGAGTTCAGACTGCAGTGAGAGTCCAGTAGGCTACCTAGGGTCAGGTACTTGGCTAGCCATCATCCATCGACCGCTGAACGAATGGTAAATCATTGAGTGCTGGGTGACTTGTAAGCTACCCGCGATGTCTTTCTACGCATGAACCTTTTCGTTACACGGCATATCTACTCTCCTCATTACGCGCCTCTAGACATCAGTTAAGCTGCATGGCGTATGTAAGTAAGCGCCTTTCTTCTACACTCGAAGCTAAGCGGAGCGGGGTTGGGGTGTAGTACGACGTCCAAAGTGAATACAGAATGCCAGGCAGAAAAGCAGGTCATCATGTAGGCACATACATAAGTTCATCATGTTGTCTGTTGCATATATGGAACAAACTTTTGAAAATTATTGGTAATTTTCCATTTCAGGTAGCCATGGGGGCAAGCGTCTACATATCTAGCTCAGGTCCTCGGCAATCATGATTCAATAAACAGGCCGCTCCTTATAAACGCCTTAGATATGCAATTCCTACTTTCCCTTGCTCTCGTCCTCTCATACATACACTAGGAGAAGGATACAGTTTGTCTCTTGGAGACATTCCTTCTGCATCTAGGCCTACGACGGATGGCTTCCCTTTTCACTGTGCCGCATCATCTTCCTGGATCTCATCGATACCTTCATCCCATCACATCCAATCGCGAGGGTAGCCAGCTTTGGGTACACTACATCACATGGAATACGATGAATCAACGCGCACGTGCCGCCTAGCGACCGAACGATCAATCGAACATCTTGCGCATAGCCTGGTGCGCCAGCTCTACACCCAGGAAGGTCGCCGCGTTAGCCGGTACTGCCCTCGCGAGAGCCGGCCCGAAGCCCGGAAAGAAGGCCTTGAGACCTCCCTTGCCATACACTTCTCTGCACACGCCGGCGATGCTAACTTTGCGCTCGGCTGTCTGTAGCCGACTTTTGACAGTGTCGATAGGGAACACGGGTATCCACATGGCAACACCGGCCGCTCCACCAGCTGCTGTGATGGCCAGCAGACTTAGTTCGCCCTTGGGCTTTCCGGTCTCTGGGTCCAGAGGGGTGAGCCGCCTTTTGATGTACTCGTAGGCGGCAAAATACGCGGCGGAGCCGGGGCCGTCTCGCGCGAATGTTGCGACGCTGCCACGGAATACGGAGCGGAAACCACCTTCGCGATATAACTGGCGCACGACGTCGAACCCTCCCTTATACTTGGGCTCCTCGCCGGGCTTGAGCTGCTGGCCTTGAACCTGCAGGATGACCTTTACTCTCTCGAATGGTGCGGTGATGGCCGTCATGGGGATAGCGCTGACGAAGCCGGCGGCGCTGATCTGCCCAATGGAGAGAGCCCCGGTTGGACTCGGGGGAGAAATGCTGGTTATGATTCGCTTGCCTACATCATAGCCCCAGAAGGATACGGCGACTGCGAGAGGTTAACAATTAGTCTCGTGGTTTGGCTAACAAGAACGCCGACGGTGGGGAGATGGGGGCGAAAAGGGACGACATACACATAGGCGTAACACCCACCAACGGCGCACTAACCCCGGCATAGAGGCCCCTCCTTAGCCCATCCCTCGCGATACTCTTCCGCACGACATCGACAGCGGAGGAATATACGCCCCTGTCTGCAGTCTGCAAGCGCACCTTGACCAGATCAAACGGATGCCCGACGATAACGGCACAGACACCACCGAAGCCGCCGGCAACCAAGGATCGTATGCTAGAGGTGGCGGCATTTACTTTCAGCTCCTCTTTAGTCTCGGGTATGTGAGGGAGGTGGTCGGCGACTGGGGCCGGCAGCGTGGAGTGCAGCTTTTCATTGACTCCGCCTTGCTTCTCGCCCGAGGACATGATGTCGACGCTCTGATCAGCTCGATTTGAATTACTTCGTCCGGTCTATTATGCTGCGGGATTTCTTTCCCCAGGAAGAATGAGGTGGTGGAGATATATCTTGAGTGAGCGCAAAGGAGGAAAGCTCGACTTGAAGGTATCTAGGTGTAGAGAAGGAATACCGAATGAGAATTGAGAATCGAGAAACTCGGAGTTGTCTTTTTGCGCTAATTCACGCACGATATGATTTGACCTTCTGCGCCCCAAAGTACTAGCGAACACACAGAGCGGAAGTCCGAAATATAACAAAAAAGCAGGGCGACAACTCGGAGGAATTAACTTCTCGTCGGGTATGAGGTATCAGGTAAAGAAAGTGAATTGGAGGTGACCGTTCGTCCAATGTCTCGGCAATGGGAAGCCGAACAACGTCAGAAGCAACTCAAACCTCGGCAGGCAACTACGAAGTATCCTTCGGTACAGTACTCTATGTATGTACCTATCCACTCTCGTAACTCGTAACCTTGGAACCCCCGGGGCCCCGTCGTAGCTTAGGTAAATAGTGGAAGTAGTTCAAGTAGGTACTTAAAATCGGCACATAGGTACTTACATATATATGTGCGTACCTAGGTATCTCGATCTTGATCTGATAAGATAGATCTAAATTTTATTTTTTCTTCTTCTACAGATCCATACAGACTTATACATGTAGGTACGGATTTCCACGGTTAGCCTTAACAACTATGTTTCTTACCTTCGCATTATCATCATTCATACTAAAAGAATTTATATCTTCTCACGAGGTCCTTGTAGATAGTGGATGTTCCAACCGGGGTTGTGCCTCGGCCAAGTCGGCTCAATGGAAGAAAATGTAAATGTATCGACACCCTTACATAGACTTTGTATGATGGTAGCGTCGAGTACCCCGCCTAGGTAGTTCACATACCTATAAGCCGGGGTTTTAAAGCCACCTGCACTTATGACTCTACAGATAAGTGTAAATATATATAAAGATGTCAATATATTAGAGGAGAACATATCTTTTTTTTGGTCATATACATTTTGCTAATCATCTTATTAAAAAACGTCACAGCTGAACCTTAAGCAGCAACTGTTACGCAGGAAAACTACTAGCTCGACCCAGCAGACTGGGAACGGGCGGCAGAAGCGGACATTGTTCCTGGCCCTAAAAGTACCTATCACGCACAGTAAATACCTCCACAGCCACCTCCACTATGCATCCCATCCATCAATGTGTACCTATGGATTGATGTCTATAAAGCGGGGTCCACATTTACCTGGGTACGTCATAATCATATGCCAAAAATTTATAGGGAATGATTACTACATGGAATAAACATTATTCATTGATTCACTTCGAGATTGGCGTGTATGCTCTCTATCCGGAAACAAATGCATTGAGAAGGTTGAGACGGTTGAAGTATATCATAGGTATAGTCGTTTCTTCATCTTCCTTTGTCCCGTCCTCACTATCGACTTCCCCATCGACGTGGCCTCTCCCACCGATACACTCGCTGTCTGTCCAAATAAACCATTGTTAACCGCCGAGCGCCATAGAGCCAGCGATTTTCGAAATGAGGAGCTGTGTATACCCACGAAATGTGCTCTTCTACCGATCCCAGTTTCGCTATCGCCTGAAATGCAAAGTTACACCGAACCGATTATCATATCATAAATCAATACCCACCCAGCCCCTTGGCTGGGACAACACCAAGCCGGCCCATTCCACACCAGCATGTCGTGTCGCCTTCTCTCTCCATCTGTATCGTGAGATCAATGCCGCGTTTGCTCAGGTAGTTCTGAACCCTATCTCGAACCTCCTCCAAGTCCGCACCTCGTACCGCTGCCACGTGCACAACTCCCAAGAGTTTAACCCCAGACACACTACCGGCGCCATCGTCTACCCAGAACTTGGGCACTGAATATGAAGCAACGCCCCGCTGGTTCGTAATCTCCGATAATGTATTGCGGAGGTTATACTCCGTGTCCGCCGGGATCGTCAGCAGCAAACGTTGGGCTGACGACTTGACCAAAGGTGTCGCCGTAATAAGAATCAGATAAGCAATCAGGAAAGACGCCAAAGGATCCCATCCGGCCCACGGGATAAGGTAAGTCAAGACCGTCGAGACTATCACCGATGCACTTCCAAGGGTATCGGCAAGAATATGCAAATAGATTCCATGCATGTTTTCGTTATCATGGTTATGGTGAGAATGAGCATGGCCATGACCGTGTTCATGACCATGTTCGTGTTCGTGCTCGTGCTCACGATGCGCGCTGCAGTCATGGTGATCATGATGGTCATGGTCTTTTTCGTGATTGTGGCTATGGCTGTGATCGTGAGAATGCCCATGACTATGTGAATGATCATGGCCATGGCTGTGGCCATGAGAGCCAAAAGCGAAGATTCCCAACAGATTTACGACCAATCCTAGAGTACTGACGATAAAGAGTTCTCGGAGCCTCTTAGTTTCTCGCCCCTCTAATAGCCTCTCGAACCCTTCGAACATGATTTCAAGGCTAATAAGTCTAAAGAGATCATTAGTTAATTTCCTCAGTTATGTGGAATCAAGACACACATCAAGAAGACACCGTTTGCAAATCCGCTCAGTGTCTCAATCTTCCCAAATCCATAAGGAAATCTCTCGCTCGGTGGCCATTTACTCATTACTGAAGCAAAGAGGCCAACCGCCAAAGCCACGCAGTCAAAGAACATGTGTATGCTATCGCTGAGGAGCCCGAGGGAGTCGGTGAGATAGCCGTAGACAGCCTGGACGGCCATAAATGAGAAATTGACACTAGAAACAGGAACCATTAGTGTTGTCTTTATGGGAGCGGTGGAGAATTAGTCTAGGTCGTACCCCATGAAATAGAAAATGCGACGCGAGTCTTTCTCCGTCATAATCGCATGGACCAACGGCCATCTCGACGTGTATGGGAGTAACAACGCCGTAAATTTTGAGTAGGTCCCTCCATGTGCATGGATTCGTGTATGGTGGTCATCACCATCATTTTCGTGTTCGTGCAAAACAGCGACAGTAGGAGCGTCGTAATTTGGGATATTCGGCGCATCTATCATATCCTTTGGTTGTGGGCTAGGTAGATCCTTCGTGTTCTGTCTAAGAGGAGATGGACGGTTTTCCCGTCTCTGTAAAGGTATAAATGAGTTCGCCCGGTATTGTGTCATGTTCTGTCGGGCTTGTGCCTGAGTATCACTATCGGTATGGTCGTGGCCATGTCCGACCTCGGCCTTTTGGTCTTGGGGATAAGCCTGCAAGGAACGGGCCGATCTTGAGTGTCCAAATGATGGGGGCGAATGGGAGTGCGGGTGCGAGTGGGAATGGGAATGGCCGTGGCTATGTGGCAACGGAGGTTGTGGTAGGGCGTACGAGGAGCTCATGATGTTGCTCAATGGTCAACCTAGATAGTTGATGTTTATCTAGCTAATAGTGACACTACCTAGAGTCTCCAGGACTCCCTTTGTTTCCCAGCTCTATTATTGCATGGGGACGGGATGGCGACAAATAAGTGCTAGGCTATCAATCGTCAGGTTTTGGTAGGTCGAATCGGCTGAATTACCTAGACGGCGATGGATAGATCGATCTGAACTTATGGATGTTTATCTGGCTGTTGGCCGGATGGGTCTTCCGAAGAGGGTGGATCGTGTTCGCGCGATGGAAAGGAATTAGATCTGGATAAATCAATATATGAAATATCTAGTTCGAAAATAACAGGCGATAATAACAACAACGACAACAGAACAGATTGTTCTTTAAGAGACAATAGTGAAAAGCAATCCAAAGTGAACGAGCAATGGTGGCATCTTCTGGTGATAAAAGAATGGAGGAGTGAAAAGAAGAAACAAAACAAGCGGGTAGTCGTCGAAACAAGAAGGAAGGTCAAAACCTCCTCCCCCCCTGTCCCTGGATGCGGTTCCTAAATCTTTTCTCTTTCCGATCTAGTACAAAATTTGGAGGCCAATCAATCGACATCATGGAAGTGCTCCTGCAGTGTATGTACCTATCTTCCGCATTACTACATATATTAGGTAGGTAGTACTCAGGTACAGAAGCTTATGACCCTACCTAGTGGGAGGTGCTACAGTAAGATTACTAGGCTTGATAGGCATCACAAGAGCACCCCAACTTGAACTTGGGAAGTTAACAGGTATACGAAATACGCTAGTGGCTAAATGAACTCTCTATCAAAGGTAAACTGTAGGTACCTGTACTGTACTTCTGCGGGGAAGATGGAACATCAAAGCTGTGTAAACCAGTGTGGCGTCCTTATTGGTTAAGGTTGTCAAACTGCCACATGTAATAAACAAAAGAATTGCTGTAACATCAAGGCTCAATGATACACTTGGCCATAAAACCTTACCTTGACACCAATTCATCGCTTAATAAGGTTCTTATCCGCCTTCTGTTTCATCGTTTTCTTTTTTAAAAAAATTAGGACATACCTACCTAGAGCAATCGAGATTCACACTTCAACCTTAGCAGAATGTCATGCTCTGTCGATGCCATTCAACAATGAAGGGTCAAATGACGAAAATAGCTGTATGAGAGACGCAAAATAAGTCGGCTACCTAAGCTATCCTATTCATACTACCTTGGTTGTAAGTGGCTCACTCATTTCATTTCATTCTCTTATAGTAAGCTCTTCTCCTATTCATTCTATTCATTACTCAATATCGCTAAATTCTTAACTGACGCTACATACAAGATACGACGTCTTACTATTTTCAACATGACGTATCTTGCCATCGTCCTAACATTCACAGCCATTGGGTCGTTAATCGGCCTCGTGGTGGTCTTGACATTGCTCCCTTCACGTTATGCCAAGCACTCTCCTGCTTCTAAGCAATCTGTTTCCGTTCAGGTCCTAGTCCTTGGAGACATTGGCCGAAGCCCGCGCATGCAATACCATGCACTAAGTATAGCCAGGCATGGTGGAAGGGTTGATCTTATTGGCTACCACGGTATCTTTGTCAGCTGCATCGGATTAACAGTGCACTCATGCTAACTCGTCGTGTAGAGTCGCCCCCTCATCCTGATCTTCTTGCCAATCCTAGGGTCAAGATCTATCCGTTAGCAGCTCCACCAAGTGTATTGAAGTCCGGGTCAATCCCATTCATCATATCTGGGCCTTTGAAAGTGGTCTGGCAAATCTGGTCCCTCATCCGAGTCTTAGGTTACCAGACAGCTCCTGCGAGATGGATCCTAGTTCAAGTATGGCGCCTTTGTCGTTTTCACAGCCAGACATCGTTAACGCTTATCGCAGAATCCCCCATCTATTCCAACTCTAGCAATCGCTCTTCTCGTCTCCGTCCTCCGCAATACCCATCTCATGATTGATTGGCATAACTATGGCTGGACAATCCTCGCTGGAACCAAGGGGCATAGCCATCCGTTCGTCAAAATATCTAAAGCCTACGAGTGCGCACTAGGTCAGGCAGCTCCAACCGCCAATGTCACGGTTACCCATGCAATGAAGAGACAATTGGAACGAGAGCCTTATAACGTCACTTCGCCAATCCTTACCCTTCACGATCGACCGGCTTCCATTTTTCAACCCCTGAAATCTCTACCAGATCGCAGGGATTTTCTCGAGAAGTTACCGGAAACTAGAGATTTTGCTTCGAACATAGTGGCAGGCCAGACTAGACTCATAGTGAGCAGCACTTCGTGGACGCCCGACGAGGATTTCTCGCTCTTACTCGAAGCATTGGTCAAGTATGCTCAAGATGAGACTGTTGGTCCGATCGTTGCGATCATTACAGGGCGCGGTCCCCAGAAAGCATTCTATGAAGAGGAGATCCAGGACCTACAGAGAACAGGGAAGCTCCCTAACATTCGTATACTGACTGCGTGGCTTACATTAGAGGATTACGCCAAACTTCTAAGTTGTGCGGATCTCGGGATATGTCTTCATATGTCCAGCTCGGGTGTTGATCTACCTATGAAAGTAGTAGATATGTTTGGATCGGGGCTTCCGGTTGCAGCATACTCAGGATACGAGAGCTTCGAAGAATTAGTCAAGGAAGGGGTGAATGGATGTGGCTTTGAGACAGCGGATGGGTTGGCTGTCATCCTGAAGCGATTATTCAGCGAGGAAGGGTCGGCTGAGCTCCGCACCCTATGTCAGGGTGCCAAGAAAGAGAGCAATCTACGGTGGGATGAGGAGTGGGATCGAGTTCTAGGTCGTGTATTAGGGGTCATCGACTGAAAGGCGACACCGAAGCCTAGGTGGGGAATACCGGGCACGAATTACAGAAACCGCTGAATTGAATCGAATACCTGCAGAATAATACTACGCTCCTAAACGCCCTTAAACGTGATTAGAATTCGGCCGAGCTAACATCCAAAGAGACGGATTTGAACTCGGAAGAATGTCCGGGGTGGTCTCCTAGCTACGGCGTATTCGGGATCGCAAAACGCCATTGGTGATTCGAATGATTGGTACGCGGTGGTGAGAAATCTTTTTATTCGGACCTCCTTCTTGATCAATCCTCGCCCAGACTCTCCCTTACACACTTTCTCACTCTCTTCCTAAAATCCTTAGGGCCGCCTTCCCGTTCGGCTCGTAGTAGTTTAGCGGCGTCAAGATTTGCAGGGCTCTCGTCGTTCGGCTCATTGAAGAGGCTTAGGACACTTAGGAGGATCGTCTCCGGAGTCTGCACCGGACTCCATCGCTCGGCGGCGCTCTCGTAGCCATACTTGTCCTCCTCCGGCGGATGCAAAATCGAGATACAGAGTTCGCCATTCGGGTAAATATTTGGATGAAACGGTACTGGACTCTGGAATACAATTTTGGGAGGCAGATGAGGATATTCTGGTGGAAAGGACATAAGCGCCCGGAAGTTCGCACCTAGGTTTCATCATGTGTCAGTCAGTTGACTTGAAGCTAACCCTCTATCTCTCGCGTCGCTGACAGAGACGGAGCTAAGGAAGGCAATGGAACGGGGAGGATAGGCTAGGCTATAATATACCTCCGTAGTATTTGCAGTCGTCGTTGATCATGAGAATTACTTCCCACTCAAAGACGTTGCTCTCTTTGACTAGTCCTACCGAGATGCCCGATGGATCTGGCGATGTGTGCAATTCCTTGAGTTGTCGCTGTAACAGCCGAGCGGCTCCCGTGGTCTGGGCCGAAGACGATGCAGAATTCGGTGCTGACATTGTGGTGGTTGTTCACATCACACTTCCGTAGGGCGAAGCGGATACGTTGTGTGACGGAAGGTAACGCGCTGGTCAAGGCGGGAGGAAGATAAATGTATAAGGCGAACTGACCCGCAGTTTATGAAATGATCGTTCTCAAGATTGATCGGGTGCGACTCGGATGGGTACCTGTATTGATATTCGAGTTTTAACGTTACTTGTCGGAAATGGGTTGACAACGCTCGAGTGGGACGTAAGGGAGGGTTGGTTTCAACTTGTCGAATCCGTCGCCAAAGTTTCGCAATCCTCTGGTGGGGTAGAGAGACTAGTGTAGGTATGGATGTATTGGGAAGCTACATACCTAATGTATTACCTCCAATTGCGGGGCACCGATTTACGTATTAGAATTTGGTAGGTGCTACCGGTACATACCTAAGTATGTAATCTGTAAAGTTCTACTACCCTACCTAGGTACTTCGAAGTCGAAGTCTC
Organism: Jackrogersella minutella; assembly: GCA_022578535.1. NCBI lineage: Eukaryota > Fungi > Ascomycota > Sordariomycetes > Xylariales > Hypoxylaceae > Jackrogersella > Jackrogersella minutella. The sequence goes on from MU388320.1 coordinate 20,298, forward strand.
AGGTTGAACTGATATCCAGGATCTGCAGGTGCGGGTAGGCGCAGATGGGCTGATCTGACGTAACGGGATCAATACATGGAGGTAGCGGATGCCAACGACGATAATTCCATAATTGTATGGCAGAAATAGGTAAGTGTCGACAAGTTGAATATATGTACGCATCTAAGATATATTATTCCGGCTGGTAAACAATATATATATTCACCCCCTTACAAGAATTTACTATAGCTTAAAATTCAGTCAGTAGATTTTGTCACGTCTTAATATATCAGGTATTCGTTCTTAATCATGCTTTCGTTGTCTTCCACAGACAGAACAGGTATCATGTCAAATGAAACATCAACATCCAAACGCCGTATCCATCCAACATGTTAATAACGCCATAATCCACTCCCTCGGTCCCCCGATGTAGAACCCAGGATTATATCATTTCTTCTTCGACGTGCCAAAACCAGTGATGCCCATAGCTGCCATCATATCGTCCTCGTCATGCTCGCCCTCGATCCGGACGTCATCGCCGTACTCGACTTTGACCTTCTCAGCAGCCTCCCTCTCGGCCTTTTTCTTAGCCAGTTCTTCCTGCTTCTTGAGCCGCCTCGCCTCCCTCTCCTTAGCTGCCTCCTCCTCGCGTAGCTCTAAGCGTTCCTTCAGCGTTGTGGTGCTCTCCTTCTTCTGGTTTTGCAGCCGCTCCCACACCTCGACGATGCGCTGGTGCACGTCCTCGGCGGTGGCCTTCCTGACCTCGCCCGTCTCGCCGACGTTGCGCAGGTGCTGCATGCTGTTGATGTGCTCGACCCATTGCATGTTATCCTTGAACGTAAGGTCGCAAGCACCACAGTAGAATCCGGCGCCACGTCCGCGCTTTCCCTGGCCAGCCCCCGCCGGCACCAGCGTGGTTTTGCCAACATTAGCCTCGAGGTCGATGATGTCGCGTCGCGCCCGCGTGTGTGTCTCGTCACCGGTCATGGGCTTGTAGTATTTCTTTCCTGCCATCTTGGCCTCGTATCGCGCCTTTGATTCCTCTTTCTCGGCGGTCTCGCGTACCTTGGCCTTCTGCGCGTATTCGTCCAGGTCGTAGTTCCGTCGGAAAGACGTATCGGACGCCGGCGTGCCGTACGCCGAGCCCTTATTGTCGGACATATTGGAGGAGTTTCGAAGAATTTATTCGAATTCGTTGAGCTTCTTGTATTATAATGTATACCCAAATATGCTGGCCGTGGCTTCAATAGGGCTAACGACGCTACAAAGGCGAAATTATGCGTGCGATGGGAATGTTGAATTTAATATATGTAGGTACCTGGTATGAGGTACCTGGTATGTACCTATGTAGATAGCTTCTTCATGTTTGAATTGGAAAAGCGCAAGGAACCGGGGTGCATAACTGATTTTTTTTTTCATCCAATACCTACCCCTGTAATGATGCTTATTCAAATACCCCTCCATTTATTACAGTAAGCATAATATCATCATAACAATTACTCCCCCGCTCAACCTCCAAAAATTCATACAGTGACATCAAACCGCAAAGTTGGATTTTTTTCCTGAACTAACCCAAAGTTGGATTTGATATAAGTCACAATGCTCTATCTAGTAGGCCTTGGTCTTTCCGACGAGACAGATATCACTGTCAAAGGCCTTGACGTCGTGAAGAAAGCTTCGCGTGTCTACCTTGAGGCGTATACGAGTATCCTCCTAGTAGATCAGTCTATCTTGGTAGGCCTTATTCCTTCGTCGCATCGTCGTTCGCTTCCTTCTTCGTCTAACGCTAATTGAGTAGTAGGAGAATTACTATGGCCGATCCATTGTAGTCGCCGACCGAGAAATGGTCGAGTCCAACAGCGATGAAATCCTCCGCGACGCTCAAATAGAAGATGTCGCATTTTTAGTAGTCGGTGATCCTTTCGGGTATGAGCGATTCTAACCAGAGAGACATGAAGAGGAATCGGCTGCTTTTGTGAACTCTTTCAATACTTAACTTATGCTAACTTGTAAATAATAATAAAATAGCGCTACCACGCATACTGACCTCGTTCTCCGGGCACGCGAGCTCTCGATCGTTGTTCAGACGGTCCCCAATGCGTCCATCATGTCTGGCATTGGTGCCACCGGGCTTCAGCTGTACAATTTCGGCCAGACCGTATCCATGGTCTTCTTCTTGGACAATTGGCGTCCAGCCTCGTTCTATGACCGCATCAGGGAAAATCGGCAGATCGGGCTCCATACGCTCGTGTTGTTGGACATCAAAGTCAAAGAGCAAAGCTTGGAGAACATGGCTAGGGGCAGAATGATATACGAACCCCCAAGATTTATGACAGTCGGCCAGTGCGCGCAACAAATGCTAGAGGTCGAGGATGAAAAGAAAGAAGGTGCCTACGGACCCGACAGTCTAGCTATTGGCGCTGCCAGAGTCGGCGGTAAAACTGAGAAGTTCGTTGCTGGGACATTGAGACAGCTGTGCGACACTGACGAAGCTTTGGGGCCGCCATTACACAGCCTGGTATTGCTCGGTAGAAGAGCACATGAACTAGAGCAAGACTATACACGCGAATTTGCAGTAGACAAGGAGATATGGGACACGATTTGGAAAAAAGATTATGGTAAGCAATGAAGATATCATTAGTTGTTGCCGAACAGACATCTTTCGTTATGGTCTGGTATCAGCCCCTAACTAAATTAATGGGATGCCCTCCACGATTGGATTTCGCTCTCGCTGATCTCACGAAGTTTATTGACGTTCGCGGGTTTGCCGGTCACGGTCCCCTTAGCTACCTCCGCCGCAAAACCAAGGAAGGTTTTATCGCTAATGGAGTAGGTTGCTGTCGTTATCTTGACTCTTATGATACCAATACGAGGGTCATTCTCCGAGCCGTCGTGGATGCCATCTCCTAGGTCACCCATCCATGCTTTCAATGTTGGACTGTAATATTTCTTGATCAGGCCACGATTAGTCTCGATGGATGTTGTTCCCGATAAGGAAGCCCATTGGCCCGAGCTATCCAGGAACGAGAGGTTAACATGTGGATCATGATCCAATTCGTCAGTCTTTTTTGACTCGGTATTTGTGAAGAATAGTTGATCGACGCCTCCTTTCTCCTAGATCAGGTATGAATATAACTGTCTAAGTAGTCGGAGAGGTAGGTATTTGGGTAAGGAGCTTGCCTTTGCAGCCAGTGCCATACACCGGGACACGAGTCTTTCGGTACTGGAATCCCGTGTGGTCATCATCCCATATGCACACGAAGTTACGAATTTGTTGAGCGTTTCGATCTTGTCATTCGCGGGGGGGTTATCATCCTTATTGACGACCTTGTAAAGGTCAGCAGGTTTGCTGCCGGTATCTGTGTTGGAGAATGTAGACATGTTGATCTTGAGCCACGCTGTCGTAGTAATACCACTTAATAGTTATTCCTGTCCTGCATATACCAGGATTCCATTTAGAGATATTACAGTTTTTCTTTTAAGGAAATGAAGATAATAGGGTTGAGCAATCGAGTTGTGAAGGGGTTGGTCGGTATCTATAGAAATATACAAGCAGTGATGTCTTAAAACCTTGACTTATTTATCAATTCTTGTGGTTGATTTAGGTGACTATGTACGATGAGGCGCATTGAATTTCATCATAGATATCTTTGTTTACATGAGAGCCGCAGACGTATCCATATTGTTTATGACGTCAATAAATGACCACGATACGATCATTGTACTCCCATAGATGAATCTATATAGAACATAACATTTCCAAGGTTATTATTATTACTTTACAACCAATACATAGCTGAAGCAAGGGGCAATGGACGAGTATGCGCACACAATGCACATAATGGAATTAGTATTCCTCCAGCTCAAATTCGTCTAACTACCCTCTAGGTAGACTTTTGTAAATCTCACCCCTTATATGTAAATTCAATCTACCTAGGTAGACTAATAATCAATTACATACCTATAGGATGTGTACCCATATGGGATGTTTATAAGTAGTAACTCCTAGATAGATAACGTCGGCTGGAGAGTTCAATGTTGAGGTCTTGGGTGAGATAATGCATCATGTAAGTCGATTGCGGTATTGCCAAATCCGGTAGCCAATGGATCTATGCATGGATGTCGGTTTAAACCAATCCATGGATGCACGTACGCAGCATACATAGTACTTAGGAGTGCTTAGGTATAATTAGAAACGAACCCTCTGTCCCAATCTGGACGGCGGCACAGCGGAATCAAGCAAGAGTACGGGAGTTTGGAAAAGTATATTCCGGGGTTACTACCTCAGGCGCGACGCGCAATACCTCATGAATGTGAATGCTTCTACCATCGATTTCGCAGGGTAGGTATTAGGGAGAGCAGCTGCCTTTCTAGGTAGTGAACCTTGGTTGGAAGCTTCGGAAAGAAGTGGAATTCTGTGTACCTAGGTACCTAATATCCACATACATGTGCCCCCTCTTCTTAGGTAATGGTAGGTAATGGTAACACAGATATGCTTGTACTGCGTACAGTATGTACATTTGAATGCCGGATTGATCAATGAATGTTCATCCCTCACCTGATGGACCCATTCGTTCCATCCGATTTTATGGAGCATGTACAGGACATAATAGAGGAAAGAGCGATGAATGAATGGATGCTGGATATTTCAGTGTTGGGAACCTTAAAACATGCATCACCTCAAAATTATTGATGGGATCAATTCCATCAACCACGCAACTTCAACCTTGAAGTGTAAAAAAACAAGACAAATAATTAATCCTTTTAGGTGTCATCACCTGACTACACGACATCCCCAATCCGATTCTTTTTATTACACCCTTTTTTTTTTCTTTTCTTCCCCTTCTCTCTATCTCTTTTATCCTTTTTCTCTCCTTCCCCTTTCCCCCCTTTCCCCTTTCCCTTTTCCCTGAGGGGAGAGTCTTTAAAGTCTGATGGTTTGTGCCTCATCTGGTTCCGTATTCCTAAGGCATATCTCCATTTATGATATCTACCCTACCTAGGTGGCTAGGTATCAAAAGAGACACTTAGGTATTTTGTCGCGGCATCTGAAGGTTATCCATCACTAAGTGTCAGATCTCAGATCGGACTCAGACCTCAGGCCCTTTTAACTTATCCGACAACTTTCTTTGTTCTAATACACAAACGACTTCTCAAAAATATAACAATTGCACTACAGCATATTCTACTCTCCTGTCACCCTACCCTCACACGCCATCATACTTCTTGATTATATCTGGCAAGGCATATAATCCCTCTCCGGTCTACTATCCCGCCCACTCTTTCTCTCTACGCATCTCATACACGTCTACATCAACTCCTCACATCTCTGGTTATGATTCAACACCACAAGGTCTTGTGACCCACCACGTCATCCAATATGGTATAACCCCAACTCACTTATTATTGTTATTTGACTTGTATATCCACATTTTACTGACCCATCTCCACAGAATCCCGCTTGGGAGTGCCGTGACCAGGCCGACCAGGCCGAGCTCTATTACAACCATCCTCTCCGAACCAAAGTTAGGCGCCTTGAGGATGAGAACCTGGACTTGAAGCGATTACTCCGCGAGAATGGAATCTCATGGAAATCCCGTTCCAAGTCTACTCAGGCTTGCAATGGACGCACCACCCGTTCTTCTGTCAAGGTGGCCACACCTCTTCCTCACATCCCGGTCGAGATCCAGCTTAGAATCATGTCTTTTGCCCTCACCAGCCCTTATCCTATTGTTGACCCTCTATGCAAAATCAAACAGGAAAATCTTATGAATCGAGAGAAAGCCAAGTCCAACAAGCTCGCTATTCACTTCCTAGCGACTTGCCAGGCCTACTACGCCGAGGGTACCAAGTTTCTATGGAACAACAACTCCTTTGTATTCACTACTCCAGAGGCACTTAGAAACTTCGCCGAGGTCCCTTTTGAGTTCCGAAGGGATATCAATGATATCAATATCCGAATCATTGCAAAATTCTACGACGATGAAGATCGAGAACGAACTCGCAAGATTGGCCGTCGCCACCACCCCGACCTCAAGAAGCCCATCACCCTGACCATCCATAAACGACCTAAGGAGAACACCCTAGCTCGCCGCGGCTTCCGTGCTTACGGTTGGTACCAGCTTGCTGATTTTCTGACCGCACTGTTACCTCCTTTCGACCCTTCGACTATCCATGATTATACTGGTCCAACCCTGTCGTACCCTCTTCCTCTGCCGCCGAAGCTTCTACCATCTCTCGAGAAGCTTCGTATGGACTTTGTGAACTTTGGCGAGGATATGTTTAACAACCCGCCCGCCCAGCTTCACGAACTCGCCTCTCATCAGCTTGGGTGCACCCTGAACGAGGTGGTTCTGACAGGCCTGCCAAGTGATGAGTGCGGAGGTCGAGTTAGCAGTGAACTAGCTGGCCTTTTAAAGGACGAAGGCCTCCTTATCGATCACGCGCCGACTATGGTGGCTCTTAGGAATTCCATACGTCCTCTCAACTGTGATGCGGTCGAGTGTCACTACTCTGCTAAGGTCGTTCGAGCAATGCGCACAGTCAGCGACCACCACCATCACCACGATGATGCCCATGCGCATTTGTTCGGTTCCGACTTACCTCCTGCGCCCAAGGATGAAGGGGTTCCTCCCTACTCCTATTTTGACTCCTGCCGAACAATCTGGAAGAAGGTACCCATCAAACTTGATGGTAGTGATGAGCGCAAGTGGGCACTATTCGACAGGATGAGTGGACGGCTCTGGGAAGAGGTTGAGGATGAAGCAACCATGTTTGATTTCTTTGGGGAGGAAGAAGAAGCCACAGTCTGCGAGAATTGCGGCCAAACTCACCCGGGTGCGATCCCTCCAGTTGAAATGATGGATCTCTACGACGACTTTTAAACGCGCATAATACATATGGAGAGTGGCTATGACCTTTCTACGACGATTACGAACGACATGCATATGATACCAGGTTTGCTTTGCTTTCGGCATTTGGGTGGGAGGATGCTCTGAAAAGGAAGGGGGATAATGGCATATGATAAGATTACCTAGACATCTTCAGCCCAAAAAGTCACAATGCCTTGCTATGTAGCATATGGATCGCTTAAGCATATAATGCTGCAAGGTATAATGAACACCTGCTCAAGGCAAATAAATCTCTATTTCTTGACCGTGAATATTACTCCTATCGCAGTCTACCTAGCGTGTATTGTGATTTGAAATATCATAATCCGCATGATAGGTTATGATGACGGAAAAGGGGTTCCCCCTCGGAACATCACAATTCTGGGTGAAACGGCCGTAGGCTTACTGATGGGCACCTCAGGGGAACTATAGCAAGCATCACTAACTTAGACAAGTCTGGCACAAAAAAAGGAACGAAGCGAAAGAGCTACGCTAGATTGAATCTGACTTCGACGTACACACCAAGCATCTGACTAGGTATCTTTCTGGCACTCACGGTAGATCATCCATTACTCGCGATCGAAGATGGAACAATTGTCTGTCGACTTACAAATAGACAGTACGTCTATATGGACTGTGGTCACTAACATCATTCAGTATCTAACCTAATGGTTATGACTTGACAACAAGAACCTGCTCTCTTCTCTGTTTTCACGGAGAAATGATTCTAGATGCGGGCAATAGTTCAACTTTTGCTGATTTCACCCCCTCCAACTCCATTACTAAGTACCCCCTTCTTGGTGGCCGTAGGAAAACCCTCATCTCGTCATCGCCCAGTCTAGGGTGAACTCGTAACATAGAGTGAGACTGCGCACTACTCATCAGCCTCCGACTCGGATTCGGCCTCTTCCTCGACCTCTTCCTCGACCTCTTCGGTTTCGCCGTTTACATCCCCATTGGCCACTCCGCCTTCGCTTTCCAGTCGTAACCACTCATCCCATTCCGGGAAGAGTTCCTCGTCTTCTGTGGGAACACCAATCATTTTTGCCACGCGGCCCTTCTTATTCTTCTCCAGACTTTCTTTCCATTCTTTCACGACATTGACTGTCAGGGTCGGCTTATAGGTTTGTGAGAACAAAACTGCCTCGGCTAATCTGTTTGTCCTGGTGAGGACATCCACACAACCTTTAGCGTCGCCAAGTAACCATTTGGATGTGAATGCGACATTATGAGCGCCGGACTCCTCCGCCTGTGCCGCCAGCGCTTCCAAGCCTGCCCGATCCGACGTGCTTGAATAGATTAAGAGCAAAGACCCTAGGTCTTTTGCGTGAGTGAAGCACTCGGTCGCAAGCGGGACATCCCATGCTGTAAGTGCTGCGTCGCCCACCGTCTTCCACTTGTGGTCACTATCGGCTTGCCGTGCAAGGTCAAGCGCAATTGCGAGTTGATTGAGGGCCAAGGACAGGTCAAATTTGTGCTCCGGATCAGTGGCAACTTCGAGTGCCAACTCTTTATGGCCCTGGCCTTCAAGAAATCTGGCGATCTTGTTGAGCTGATCCGAGGGGATGCTGGGGAGTAGCTCGGCAGCTGTCTCCATATCACCGCGGAGGACCAGGGTCTGGTACTCTAACACTGGAAGGGAGAGGGCAAAGCTTGTGACGTTTACATCTTTGTCCGCAAGGTATATTCGAGAGTCTCTTTGGATATATCCGAGGACATACATCGGCTGGTCGAAATGTGAAATAGTGTAGGTCTGATCACCGACCAAGTAGTTGAGTCGATTTGTGCTGTTCGTGTAAATAAAGCAGTCGCCAACCCATTGGCCTGTTCGCACGCTACGAAAGGATTAGTACCAAACGGAGGAACTCCTTGCAGTGCATATGCTTACCTCTCTGTGATATCAGTAATGACTTCGAAAGCGGCCTCAACTCCATCGTCATCAACTTCATCAGACTGAGTAGCTTCAATGTAACTTTCGCGGGAGAACCTCAAGACATAGAAGGTATCTTCGCAGGCTAGGGTGACAAGTTCGCCGCTGTCCGACCAATACACCTGTTTGGGATCGACTTCGATTCGTCTGACTAGGCCACCGGTGGCCCAGTCGTAGAAAGACACACCCCCTTGACCCTTTACGCCCAACAAGACGCCCCCCGTCAAACCATCGGCCTGGAAAGGAATATCTAGGCCGCCAGGTTTCTCGATGAAATTCTTGTATACCTTGACGCTTGTGGCTGACTCACGAATGGCGAAATCATTGCTATTGTCCTTAGATGCCCATACAAAATCTAGCGCAGAACCGAACGCCTTGTTGCGCCACGCTAGAGCTGTGTAAATGATGTACTCTCCATCGCCACAGACCGCAACGAAGCGACCGTTCGGAGAGTGAATAAGTGTCTGGGGATAAACTTCGCAAGTACCAAGCTCCTTTGTCGGGAGTGTGATTGCTTCGTTGTCCTTGATCGAGGCGTCTGCCACGTAAATTAGTACTCGCAGCAACTATGGCAGAAGGGTGAGAGACATACCACCACCCTTGATGATAGAAGATACTACTTCATTATGTCTAGCCCAGATCAGCTTCCCGGAGCTATCCATAGACACAGCAGGCTCTTCACGGCCCAGCTTGACTACGACGGCACCATCGTCAAACCCAACGGCTACCCCTTGCTTGCCACGCTGGTAAGAGATACACCACGCACGCTCTAAACCATAGTTAAGAGACTGTTCGAAACGGTAAGTATTGGCGTGCCATATCCTGATAGTGCCATCCTCCGAGCCAGAGATGATGACAGGCAGCTCGGGATGGTAACAAGCGAATGATACATTGTTCGTGTGACCCTCAAGACTCGCTATGAGACTCTTGGTGGTATAGTCCCAAACCTTGACCGTTCTGTCGTCAGATGTCGTGAGAAGGTATGGCTTGTCAGAGTGTGGATAGTAATCGACATGATTTACACCTTTGGTCTCGTGAGCCTCAAGCGTGAAGTTAGCAGTAGAGGAGCCCAAACTCCAGATCTTGACGGTCCTGTCTAGACAAGCGGAGGCGAAGGTGTTGGTGTCTTTTGGGTTGATGGCGAGGCCCATCACGTAATGACTGTGGCCTTCGAATACTTGTACACACTTCCATCCTTTCTCCCAGTCCCATAGCTTGATGGTCATGTCATCAGAGGCGGTCAGGACGAAAGGTTGCGTAGGGTGAACAGCAATAGCACGTATATAGTCAGGATGCGCTTCGAATGAGGTGATCTTCTCTGAGGTGTTATAGTTATATACCCTTAGCTGAAAGTCGTCGGAACCGCATACGATCCAGTTCTTTCTCGCGACGAATCGGCCAGCCCGAACAGGAACGTCGGTAAGTTCGAAGGTCTTGACGATCTGTTGTGTTTCGTAGGACCAGATGTAGACATGGCCTGGCAAAGTTTCTTATCAGCAAAGGCCTCCAGGTGTCGCAAATAGGCGTCGAGTGAACGAAAGGGACGGAAGATAGGCTCACCGCTGTATAGTGTTGTTAGGATCCACGGTTCTTGCGGGTGGCAGTCGATGCCCTTTACACGCTCGCTGCGCGCGAAGAGTTGTCGCTGTGCGTCAAGAGCCATGTCAGCAAATCCAATGGTCATTCAACCAGTGTATACGGCTATATATGATAAGACAAGGGAGCTAATTTGTAAGAAATAATCATTGTACTTGGGGGGGTGGAAGGGTATCGGGCCAAAGCCAAGCCAAGCCGCGGTGGAAAAGAAAGGCCAGGTCACATTGTCCGAGTCGAAGCTGAGCTGAGCCAAATGGGAATCGGAGGTAACGGAGAGATTTTGCGCACCTTTACGTCCAGCCTCATTTTGCCGACAGCTCCAATGCTGCAGAATGAGTGGTTCGGGAATGGAATGATTCGTTCTGGGCGGGGTGGTAGTGGTAGTGGTGGTGGTGGTGGTAGTTGATCGAAGGCAGATCGATATTATATTGCATAGAGTAGTAGATGTGTGTGTCCGTCTGTGTCTGTGTTTGTGTCTGTGTGTGTGTTCCTCTGTCGCAGATTACAAAAAGTAGGTAATATGTAGAAGGTATTTTCGTAGGTATTGAATTAATTGGAAGTTTGGGTTTTTTGCTTTCGTTAGCCTGATGGGCCATGTACAACGGGCAACCTTAACATTTGAATTTACCCTATTTTCACTTTCCACATTTTCAGGTTCAACGGTGGTCACTTCTCTCTGCGCCAATCAATGTGCTTACCTAATATTTTGTGGCTGAAGCTCAAATCTCCACATGGGCAATGCTTCAACAATGCTTCCAACGGGACTATCACTAATCCGTAGCCACAAATTTCTTATGGGCATTCAAATACCTATGGCGCAGCACAACATTGCACTTTAGATACCTAAGGATGCAGGTACCGACATGATTAGCATTGGACTCAAACATTCTTCACTTCTATTCAACAAGCAATTTTCTAATAGTTGGCTCAGGGCCAATGGGAAAAATGAAAGCATAATGTCAATTGCAAAACGTAAGAAACACACATTGCACCCTCTCAACGTTGTACTCGGATATCTGTGATTGAAAATTATTGAATTATTTAGTCATCGGGAATCAACTTGTTCTCTGTTCATCATCTCGTGAGATTGACTTGCAGTATCTGAGTTACTCCTGCGAGAACGCAACGCATGTGATGCTTCAAGTAGCACTATCTTAAGAGTCTAGTCATCATAAAGCGTCCTGCGTTCCCTGGATTTCCACTCCGGTATCATACATGAACGCCTGTATCCCGTGTCATTTCCTTGTACCTTGCAATCGCTCCCATGCCATAAAATTCATATCAAATGCAAATGCACAAATTTAGCACATGCCGAAGAGAAAACAGCGAGGCCATCAGTCTTGGCTGTCCGCCTGCACCCTTTGGACGACTTCCACCACTTTGGGGTAGAGCTTTTCTGACTTCTGCAGGCCACACACCTTTGTTACCACGTCTTCGGGGCCGTTCTCTGCCATGATTTTAGCAAGCTCCTTGCTCTCATCGTCGCCCTCGACATTCTGGAAGCGGAAGGCCATCTCTGCAGCGGCTAGCAAGGCTGGCGTTTCGTGACCCATCTCAGCCAGTTCAGCGGCGGGACCAATGAAGCGTTCCTTGCGTCCAAGCTTCCTTAGAGGGGCACGACCGACGCGTTCGACAGCATCGGCCAGATGTGGGTTGCTGATCCTGTCGATGATCTTCTTCTTGTACGCATCCTGCTCCTCAGGGGCAATGCCGTGCTTGTCAACGATGAGCTTGGCAGTCTCGTTGATAGCTTCGGCAACGCGGTTCCTGATGTCCTTATCTCGCATGGCATCGTCCACAGTTTGCTTTTGCCTGTTGTAGCCGAAGTAGGCAGCGGTGGCGTGGGACGTATTGACGGTGAAGAGCTTGCGCTCAATAAAGGGTAGCAGGTTGTCAACCCACTTGATACCTTCGATCGACGGTCTCTCGACGTTGGCTGCAGTGTTTTCGCTTGGTTTGAATGGGGTCTCTTCGACAACCCACTCGTAGAACTTCTCTAGGGTGACGTCCAAGCCCGCGTTGGGATCTTGGGCAGGAACGATGCGGTCGATCGCAGAGTTGGCGTAGGCGGCTCTCTCGTGATGGTCATCAAGGCGATGCTCGGGTGTGTTCTTGGGGTCTTTGATGTGACCTGCGAGAGCGTCCGTGGCATTGATCATGTTCTCGCATGCGATGACGGCTAGCGGCTTCTCGTCATTTGAGCGCTTGTCGATACCCTTGGCGATGACCGGGGCAATGAACCTGAGGATGTTGGGGCCAACAGAGCAGGTGACGACATCGGCAGTTGCAATTTCGTCTACTAGTTCAGCCTCATTATACTTCGAGTTGATGGCTCGGTAGTTGGTAATCTTCTTGGTAACCGTGCCCTCAACACCGCGCTCAATGACGTTGTATGAGGATGTCGCATTTATGGAGTCAACGAGCTTGTCGACAACATCAGCAAAGACGACTTCGTACCCTGATTCATGAAGGAAGCAGGCAACAAAGCCTCGGCCGATGTTGCCGGAACCAAAGTGAACGGCCTTCTTGCCCATTGTGAATACGTATAGTTATAGGCGGAGTTTACAACAAAAGTATAAGTAAGGATCAAAGAGTTGGTGGAATCAATCTATGTCAAGTGCTTCTTTAGAGATCTGGAACACACGACAAAATGGAAGTGTGAATGAATTTGTGGAAGAAAAAAAAGATGCGAAGAAAAAGAAGAATTGGGAAAATGGATGGAAAGTTGACGTTCTTATGTATTACAACGGGGGAACCTGGAAGTGACGGTGACTGATAGAAGAAACCACAAGGCCCACGAGCCCGAACAATTCGACCGGATGTAGAGGGGTACCGTAGCGTTACGGCAGGAATGATGGCGGACTAGACTTTACCTAGGGAAGGTCTAGATTGCCAAGGAAGGCAAAAATACGGTAGTACACTGTATGGTTTAACCTAGGTAGTAAATAACTTAACCTAGTAGCATTTACCGTTTCATTTCGAGAGTTTTGAGGGTTACATTGAGGCATCCGTAATCCCCAGTATTTGTATTATTGCCATTTGATAACTATAAGCTACATACTTCTGTATCTCCCTTACAATATCATCACTTATTAGACCGGTAGATAGATTGCATCGTCAACTTTTAGACACTTACATATAAGAGGTAGAAGAAGGATAAATTCTAGTTTAGAAATTCAAGGATCGTAATCACCTCGTATGTATTTGCCATCCATTATTTGCTATACATATCCATATGTCATACTATTGACAGAATCAACAAAAGGCCTCAATTTTGCATATAAGGTAACGGGTTTGCCAATCGGCTTGGATTCTCATCATACTGGCCGTTGGGGTCTGTAGTGGTTATGAACATAACAAGTATCTGCTGCCGAAATGGTTGCTTCAATTTGATGATAATTTCTACCCTCGAAGCTATCAATCCATCGTGTCACTTGTCTCCACGAGGGAATATTCCATCAAATTCGAAACGTGCGTGTCATCTTGCGTATGAGAAGCTGAATTCAACCATAAACTTTTATACCTCGCAATGTTGAATAGCCTAGCCATCGTATGATCTGACTGTATCCGTATCTATTTCCAATTTGACGTTACCTCCTGTTATTGGTTCTTCATAGGTTCTACCATCTACATTTCGTCAGTTACATAAGTGAACGACAACGAATCCCCTCTCCACTCCGTGTCTAAATGCTAATGATACTGTAGATCCCGATTCGTCCCTATTGTGTTACTGCAATAGTCCATTTTAATATCGTCATTAACTTCATCTATCACATCCCTGAAGTTTGCCAGTTGTTCCCGTCTATACTTACATTTCATTGATCCGGCCTGTCCGGCCATCTCTCGATTCAAGAATACCAGCAAGATCGACAGGAGGTTGAGAGATAGGCGTCAAGGGAGCCCATAAAACGTGTCTACGGCCCACCATAAGCGCCACGGTGGTACATAAACTTAGACGCGTATATTGACGGATTCATGTCGACAAGGCGAATGAATATAAAGAATAATATGAGCCCCTCATAATAAGAAGGCATATGCAGCATGCCAAAGTCTGGGGGGGCCGTGCCTTGCCTGCTATTTTCTAGCCTTCCCCGCCCGAGAGTGTGCTTGGCACACATCGCAATCCACTCGCATACGAGTCTATAAACGAGGCTAAGCAAACTAGTCTGCAGCTTTATCACAACCCATCATCGCCAATGAGATGAATTTTTAACATGAACAGCTATATGTATAGTAGGAAAGATAACGGTGCCGGGTAGATTGCAGCAGTAATAACCCTATGCTAATATGGCTGGTCACAAGGTGGTGTGGCCCTCGGTGCTTTACTAATTATCGTGATACCTTAGCTCCACTCACACGCCCTTTAAGTGCAGTTTAACTGTGTGTTGTTATAACTGTGTGTTGTTATAACTGTGTGTTGTTATTACGTTAACAGGAGAATAAGTATAAATTTATACGATAAGGCTTGTCGGAAACAAGAGAAATATACGGTCATATCGGCATATCTTATTATTTCCAACTAATACAGGACCTATGACTGTAAAGTCCGCTACGAAATCTCAAGTGCGGACGGATCACTTACTTACCCTATTATATACTTCCCAATATAGAAATCATTTACGGATGTTATAAACGGTTAAACTATTTAAGAACGTACAATACGAAATAAAAGGTGACTAGAAAGTCTTTAACCGGACAGGCGACCAACACAGCCTGACCAACCAGGAGTGCCTGTCTCATCCATCTTTGGAAGCCAAAGGCTTAAAGCCCCTCCTAAACCTAGTTGATGATCTCATCGGGCATTACTTTCTCACCATACACCCAGCCCACCTAGGCAAGACCACCTCAGCGCCTTGGATCGTTCCCGCTAGCACAGTCAGGAGCGAATAAGAAGTCGTGCTAAATCCCACTAAAGACTCTGGGGACGAATGCACTTTGGCATTGCCTTCCTTTAAACTTCATCGCGATTCGTGAATGCCTATATGACCAGGGTTCAAGGGTGCTAGGGTTACATTCGATCGATCCATGGGTCCAAGTCCGGGGTCATTTCAATGTTTTCCTTTACATATGATTACGTACCCTATTTGTTTCGTTTTTCTTCCACCTACCTACACTCTTTTCTTACGAGGCCTTTTACTCGTTGGTCATGATCGATGCATGTCGAATTCTGTCCTTGTGTCTAAGACCGACATCCTGTTCGAAATTCGGTCGCCCATTAAGTCATAGATACGTCTGCGGGGTTTAATGTACGATGATCTCTATTTTTTCCCTCATCATTGTTGGCAAGCAGAGTACCTATTGACACACCTAGACACACCTCGTCCTGCTCATCGTCCATCTTTGTCGCATCAAGGCCCCATTCATGATTCCTCTTCGTACCTACTTACTATGCGATAAGTATAACCATGTTAGGTCAACAAATACATTATTAACCAATCATTGATCGGCCTTCTTGGAGCTTGATGTGCAGTATCCTGTCAAAGCCTACATAGTAAAGCTTGACATGTCGATCTCCCCAGTCTATGGTGAGCTAACTTGGATCAACCTAGCAATAGAGGCATTTAGGATTCGCGTCATGGAGCTTCCCCAGGTTTTTCACGTCGCGTTCTAACTGATGTTGCACGACGAGTTCAGCCTCAGGTCAACGCCGAACAAGGATATCAGCATACATGCATACCTATATCCATCCGTAAGGGCGCATCTTTTACAGATATCCAAGCAGTCAAGTAACTTGTAAGTGTATGTCCGAAGAGAACATCTCAAACATCTTAATATGGATATGGCCTTCTTCAATAACATCTGCTATCGATAGATAGACGACAACTTTGCTTGCATACTCTATTCTTTTCTTTTACTGCATCATCTTTTTTGTGTTGAATTGTTTGGAGATTTTTCTTTTTGTGTGCTTAATATTCTCTCCGGCGCCCCACGCAATATTGCATAACTACCCCTAACTTAGCAGCCTACTTTTACTTTAGTAGCCGGTTTCGCTAAAGATGCTGGTTGGGAAATATACCATATCTATTTTCTTTAAACATAATAGACGGTTCCCTTAATTTGTTTGTCGTATCGCCCTTGCGGACTTCGACACCGCTAGATATTGGTTTTGATAGCAGCATATGTATGTCAAATGAAATATCGAACACAACAACGTTGTGGTCAAACGGCTAACAGTTTATCAAGGACATCCACTTTCTTGCATATCTTGAAGTTCACAGCCCCGGAGTTGATGCTGGACGGGACCCATGAGCCAAGCAAGATCCACCCACGTACATACATAGCACAGTACGTTGATATATCCCCTGGAGGGTCATGTTCCTTGTGACTCCGTTCTTTAGATGAAGTCAATTCTGGTAAAAATTATTGGACACGCCGGCGACTTCCGGCATAAACCAGGCTACATATGCAGTCTCACAAGCTTCGTTGTCGTTAATGGTCGGGCAAGGGACCGGACCACGGCCATCGGGATAAAAACCCACGATCTTCCTAAAGGCACTATCAGGTTCCGAAATTAGCCTAGCGAGTTCACAGTGTCCTAAATTCCCACTTTCGTCTTACACACACGTGTAGTACATACCGGAGGAGATTTCGGGCCTCCTGCTCACTTCGAATCTGCATCGTGATTCTTTTCTTCAATCTCGATTCTTCCGGTGTTGACGGGCCGATTATGCTAGCAGGCGGAACAATCTCCTTGGGGTTTCCTATCTAATGCTAACTCGCTATATTGTTCTCCGACAATAGGGGTAACTTGTTACTCCGACCCTGTTGGTAAGGTTATGAAAAGGACCGATGGATTTTTTACTTGTCACAAGGTAATGCTACAGACTTCCAGATATGTGTGTATTTCAGCATCGAGAAGTTGTACAGCGCGCCAGCATATGTTGTTGCTGTTACTAGAAAGAATTATCTCCCTTACCTTCTATCAGGTTCTTTCGGCTATCAGATCGTCGGCGGCGCCATCTCCCGGGCTTACTGACCCTCAGTGGGGCCGATTTATCCCGAGATCTTTTCAAAACGGTTGATTCTTCCCTTTATCATGCCCTTACACTATTACATAGTGCAGTTGAATCTCGCCAAGTCACGATACCCTCCAAGATAATCGGCAATACTGCAACCAGATGAAAACATCAGATCCAGGAACCTCGAGGGTATTGCAACGTCCTGCCTGGTTTTCCTAGCATTTACATAGTTCACTTCCATAATACCGTACCATTAAATCGAATTAGTTGTATTTTTTGATCCCCGTAGCTAGAGTCAGGTACCTAGCTTAATTGCAACATATAAAGTATAGACAAGCCACAGACACTCACAAGCTAATAGATTCGCTGACACTAGTGCTCGCAGTTCTACTATAGTATTGGACTATTGCCTTTATTAATAGACCTTGAATTATATAATTATTGAGTGATAGTTCATACAGAAGAGGGCAATCATGAGCATAAGGGAGGCTTTATTAACAACCTGCACCGATATGAATGTGACGACTATAGTTCTACTATCCAACTACCCGACTATCCAATCCAACTTTATTTACAACATGCCCAACTCCAATTAGGACTACGCATTGACTTGGTAGCATTGCGAGTCTAATTATACCCAGAAGGTCTCTCGAACAGCCCTAGATTAACTTTGCATCTTTCCTTCGGTGACAACCGTGACCTTGATGACTGACTCAACATGCAGAATTATCTTGTACTACCTCCTTCTCGTGTTGCATTTAGAAAATAGTGAGTCGAGAAGATATTCCTACGCAGAGCATTCTAAGAGCTATGCCGGTACTTGCTCTAGTAAACATTAACATATATGAATCTATGATAGATCATTCAAGGTAGTGGAGTAATTACATGATGGGCCGAAGGTGCTGAGATGTAATCTCCATCGGTTAGTTAGACTATACCTATCATCCCGAGGATTTGCGTGAGCTCGCTCCAATTCTTGCTTCCTAATGTGGATGTTGATAGCTATCGAAAGTTGACCACCAGGCGATAAAACCGAAGCTGTGACTGCTTCTTGCTCTTGTTCAAGAATCTAGTCCGGTGCGCTGGTGTTGAAGCCAGTTCATCGGAATGCTGTTCTGAAACAAATTAACGAGGCAACTCACAGTATGGCGAGGGTGAGTAATTCCAGCGCCGTGAGATGTTTTTAAACTGGCGCATCAAAAATAAGGCGCCGAGCAATCCTTCTGATTGCTCGATCCGTCTCATATTGTCCAAGGGGATATCTTGGATAAACCCGACTTGGTCGTGCTACAATACACTCTCGAACCCGTACATACAACTCTTCCAGAGTTGGTCTTTGATCCAGATCAGCTGCACAGCACTGTACTATTAGAGTCCTCAGCTCGTCGTCAAGATTAGGGTACCTGTCCTCAGGGAGATGAGCAAAAGAACGGATCTCTTCCGGGAATCCGTTCACCCTTATAGTTGTTTCCCGGATATAGGCATAACGGTTCCCAGTGACGATTTCCCGCATGACCTACTCGTGCGGGATGTATGGATCAGTACATTAAGCTAGACGCATGATCGAAATAATGTCAACTTACTTTTCCAATGCCCAAAATATTTCTGCTAACTCCGGGATTCGCGCTACGGATGTGGATGTCAACAATGTTTCTTAAGCAGTGGGTTGTGGTTTACCTACACTGCGGGATCCTCTACTATGACGGCTCGTTCAAAGTCAATGAGCTTTAGGATCGGTGTCGTAATATGTTCCCAGTGTGCGATATCTAATTCTCCAAGAAGGACTGCGTTATAGGTATTAGTATTAGCAATGTTCTTAGTCTGGTAGAACTCTAATCAGTTTCAACGGGACTTGTCCAAATATTCTTACTATTGCCAGTATGCATATCCCGGTGTGTGAGTTGTTCCTTATTTTGCCTCTCCTCTGGATCGTCTGGGATTCCTTCTCTCATGACCCTTCGCCCCCTAGGTGCGCGTGGTGGCCATGCCATGGCCATGCAAGCCCGCACGACTGGTATAAATAAGCACATGTCAGCTTCGAAGGTCATGGGGATGAGCCATCTACGAGAAGGACACAGTACTCACGACACATGAACATCTTGAAGAGCATTCTATTGGGTAGCTCATGACCCCAGAGCTGCTTTCTGGATATGAAATCTGAAAGACTCCCATTTTCCAGATGTTCCAATAGGATTGTATATCGTTCAGCACGGTCTAGGGGATTGGCGATGGTTCTGGGTAATTCATAAGGTTGGACAATATGCAAAGCCCCTCGATGTCTCTTTCATACGAATCAGTCTGGACGGTCCCAAGCTATAAGTACGTCTTATCTTGGAAGCTCCGTATAGGAATATCGCTTACCTTTATTATGCGGTGTTCATTCTTCAATATTGCATCTTGGTCAGGTACGAACGCGCGCTTAACAACAAATGTCTCGGACGGCAGAGAATATCGCCACCATCTATGTCTCAGCTTGACTTTACAGGCAACATTAGTAGCACCATATCCAAGTATGCCTTCGTACTTGAAGTTTCTAGTATCCCGCTCAAAATATCTCTTGATATACTGATGTTCCTGTTTTGCCCATGATTCTCGCTGAATTGCGCCTGTACCCGGTGTCATATGTGATAGCGGAGATGGGGGGGTAGCGGAAGGGGGAAGTGGAGGGGAAGACGAGGAAGAAGCTCTCGGGTAAGGATCAATCGAGGCATATTCTGGAGGATCGGAAACTTCGGAATGAGGGGACGGGGGAGAAGGAGACAGAGGAGATGGAGGGGTTTTCGGGAAAGGATCAATCGAGGCGTATGATGGAGGAGTAATGGAATACGCCGGAAGAGAGGGAGAAGGTGGACTTGCAATAGAGGGGATAGTTAACTCCTCGGTTAAAGGGTTGTCATGGATTTCGTATATAGCTGCCGACCCTGCAATAGAGTTCCCATCAGCATCATAAAACTCGACGTCTCCGTCGGGATAATACATGGCGAGCTAAGCTTTGAGGGTAAATAAAGTATTGCTTCATGAGACATTGTCATGTAATTATCTGGGTATTTTGATATATATTAGAGATATATTTATTTTTAACAATGTGAACAAAGAGTGCTATTGTCTGACCGAATGCGGATCATAACGGTAAACCCGAAGATGACTTTTATCGTTTTATCATTTTATGCTACTTAAGTAAGCATTAAAAATTATGTTAGGATATGTCTTGAATAATAATCAAGGCTATGGAGATGTTAATAAGGGTTAAAGTCACTTTTATAAATACTGGTATAAATTGTGATTGATTTGCCAAGTGAAGGGTCTAAATAAGGGGCAAAATGTTAGGTTGTAGGAACTACCTGAATGGCAAGAAGGGAATTTTCACTTGGTCCATTTAAGGACAAAGCGAGCAAGTCTCCCATTGGTCGTAGTCGTAAGCAGCGACAAGAAATAATTGCAGAGCTACGATATATTCGAGCTTTATAGTGTGGTTATAGTGAAAGTAGTTGTTGAGATTCATGATAATAGTTGATAGCCTACCTCCATAGGTGGTACCTACATACAGGGCTCTTAAAGCACCCGCGGCTGTGGATTAAGCTAATGCAGGACTCGCATTAGTTCATGTACGATACTTCCTCGGAACCATACCTAGGTAATACGAAGAAAGTACCGCGGTACCTAGGTACCTATCTATGAATTTCATATGGGATGGATTAATATGGATGGGATCTTTTTGAAATCTGCCCTCCTTTTTGTCTTTGCTCTTATTTTCAACGTTGTCGTTGTTATCGTCATGTAAACCTAACTGACATCTAGGTACTGCGAGCTCGCCTTTCGCTCAGTTTAAAGCGGCAACAGCTCAAGGGGGGCTCAGGGAAGCTCAAATCTATTCACAACAACAATAATTTCTCGGCCCAACTTTCAAGCTATGAATACCCCTGTTGCCGACAGAGTCACCTCTCAGGTCCCGGTGTTGTCCGTCGAATATTTCCAAATCGCATGCATGTTGTCATTGACGATAGCTTGAGGCCAGCAGCCATTTATTTTGAATACCTCATCAGTTACGGCAATTCAAAGAGATGTCAGTAACTTGTAAGTTTGGGTCGACAGCCTATATGTAGTTAAGGTACCTGTGTGAGATCCCATATATGTATAACCTTTTTAAACATCAGGCCTTCACCATTAATTTATTCCCGGTAATTACGAAACGTAACACGACCATGAACGCCGCCGTTCCCATGAACAGAAACCCGGCGAATAGTTGGATGCCAAGATAATTCCCAGTGGCGCCTAGTATGGCCCCAGAAATAGGGGTTCCGATCAAAGAAGCCACGCCGTTCAACACCGAGGACATGCCTAGCCGGGTCCCCAGGCGGCTTAGGTCAGGGGTGAAGGAGGTAAGTACGACAGCTGGCAGCGCCACGATGCCGCCGGTGAAGAAACCGAAGAAGGCGGAGAAGGCAATATTGCCAGCCCCCGAGTTCGTATTTATCCAACAAAACGCTGTCACCCCCGCCAAAGTAATGCTGATCAAGAACGTATGGATGGGGCCGATCTTATTCGCTACGAGAGACGGCGTCAACCTGCCTAAGACGGACGCGGCGTTGAGTATGGAGACAAGATACAAAGCGACAGTCTGGCCCTCCAGGCCGTGCGATAGCGCATAGGTTTGGAGATAGAAGATAGGGGAGAAGAAGGCTAGGTAACTGAGGCAGATGCCTAAGCAGTATACAACGTAGGGCCGTTCTCTGAATGCCTGCGGGTCGATTAGTGAGCGGATTTCGACCGCGCCAGTGCGCCTGCGCAGTACGAGCAATGATATCGATATGGTGACAAATGAGGTGAAGCCCATGATACGAGTTGTCCAGCCGAAACCGACACGAGGTACCAGGCCTTGGAACATGAGCGGGTAGATGACACCGCCGAAGCTGCTGCCGGATGTGACGATACCCATGGCGAGGGCTTTACGTTTGGTAAAATACTGCGGGATAATGGCGACGGATGGAATATACAGACACCCTGTGCCCACCCCGATGCACAGAGCCTGAGCAAGTATGATCTGCCAGTATTCCTTGCAGATGCTAGTCATCATCATTCCAAGCGTCACCAACACCAAGCCGAAGCAGAGAAGAAGTCGTAGATACCCGGCATCGTAGAGTGGGCCGCTGATAACCCCGACTGCTAAGAGCAAGAAGGATTGAACCGATCCGATCCATGATATGGCGGATGGCGACATGTTCTGGAGCATTTCATTTGCGTAGTAGGTTTGGTAAACCCCGAATGTATTAGTTATTCCCCTGAATTCACATTAGCTACCCAGGGTTCGACTAAGAGTCTGTTCTCGAGTCTCATTATATATACCAAGTATTGAAGTAAAGCGAGTACGATCCGAGCACTTGAAGCCACGCTTCTAATCCCCCATCCGGCGGAAGGTCATCTTCCGGGATAATGACTTCGGTGAATTCTGTCTTGTTCTCATTTCGATCTGAGTTTTCTTCACCCAAGGCGATCCCATTCTCGAGAGTTACTTCTGACTGGGTAGATTTTGTCATATCTCCTCTAGCATGGTTACAACTGCTGGTGATTGCTGAGATTTAGATTTCAACCAAAAAAACAATCGAACGAAGAAGGAAAAGGAGGAGATTCACACAACGCTTAAGCAGTTATAACGGAGTATATCGATTTATAGTATCTCCGCAAAATGCAACCGTGGATGACAAGGGGGGAGCTTAGCGCTTTACCCCGAAGACAACTACGGCCGCTACCGGAATCGTTAAATGTTCTAGGTACTGCATTTAACTAGACGAGATTCATGAGCTCTGAATGATATAGTAGTCATTATTGAGATTTCTATCGCCCTGAAAGAGGGGATCTCTCCTCGGACCCTATCTCTAGGTACCAATGAAGCCCCCACACCGGTCCTCACATTGGAACGTCAACCGACACTCGGTCTACCCTCTGTGGGGCTTCCTTTATAGCTCTTTCGTTTCCGGCTTCGGCTTCGTATCATTGCGAGATGATAATGGTGACGACTCGGTAATACGCGGCTGAAATTGGCTTGTATAATAAACGTGTTATTCTCAGCTAAGCTCGATTTCACTGCCGTTGTTCAAGCAGGATGCCAATTAGAATCTAGATGCCAGCCATATACCTACCTACCATAGTCAAAACGCTATCTGTTCTGACGTATTCCTTAGGTAGGTTGGCTATTTGGTGCTCAATAGAAGTTTGTGACTATTTTACAAGTTAGAAATAAATAACACAAGAAACACCCTAGTTGATTAATAGTCTCGTCCTTATTCTAATTGATGGTATTGCGATGTTGATCTGAAACTCTCAAACAATTAAGACTTTGGCGTTACTTAGATGTGGCTGACAAGAATACATATTGAAGCCCAAGGGTATGAGAAGATTTCACTGGTGACTTTATACGATACTAGCTTTTCCTCGTATTCGGACGAGTTGACGTCGTATGCTATTCATGCAACTTCCTCAACTGGGTCGCCGTCGATAAGTGCCTTATAACTACTTCATTCTATCCCATTCTACCCGACGGTCTTGGCTGGCCGTGTGGTAGGCTGGTGGTCCAAGTGGCGGATGTGTTTCGGTATTTCAGGTTGCGCGAGAGTGCCATATAAAAAGTAGTGTATGAGGGTATGGATGCTCTTGTGTTCGCCTTAAAGATGGCATCCTGGGATTCCGAATAACTTCCTCTGATAATTCTCCATTGGTGAGATATACTGGTGGTCAACTATCTGAAAGCCATCCTCAGAGAAGTAATGGAAGGCATAGAAGTGTAAGAGGTGTTTTTGACGTTGAGCTCATTATCCACAAGTGTAACATACTGTTATATAAGTCATAAGAAAAGCGGCTCCATTGGGAGATATCTACAATTGCCGTAGCTCTGTTAGCTTTATAATATGAGGTTTGAACCCGCCCGAGACCTCAACTCTTTCATGATGGGTACCAACCTAGGTATTGAAGAAAAGGGGCCTTTTTGTTATCACTAGGCTTGCGGTGTGTGCTATGTGTTATTATGATTCCAAAATACTTCAAGATCGTATTTATTACCTAGTTATACTCAACCTACTCCGCGTAATTCAGAGAATCTACGAGGCAGTCTCAGACCCGTCTCTGCATATTACCTGAACATGACACAACACGTCATATTTTCATCAGTAACGACTTAGAGCCTATATTGTGTTCCAGGTCTCCGAGTCGTTTCTGACCTTCAGATGCCCGCAAACTGCTTGAAGGCACCGATGAGGCTGCCCGTGCTAGCATCGTGGCCGTCGCCATTCCCTGGCTCATCCAGCTCCTTGAGAATCTTCTTGGCGAGCACCTTGCCTAACTCGACACCCCACTGGTCGAACGAGTTGATATCCCAGATTGCCCCCTCGGTGAATGTCAGGTGTTCATAGTAGACAATTAAGGCACCTAGCTCGGCAGGTCCGATTACATCACCTACCAGGATGCTGGTTGTTGGTCGGTTGCCTAGGAATACCTTGTGGGGTACTAGTTCGTCGGGTGTGCCCTCGCTCTTAACCTGATCGGGTGTCTTACCGATCATGAGGGCTTCGGCCTGGGCGAAGTAGTTGGATGCCAGCATCTTCTGGTGCAGGTTGTTGGAGACGGGGTTGTGAGACTTGGCAGCGAGGATGAAGTCAGTGGGGATCAGCTTGGTACCTTGATGAACGAGCTGGAAGAATGAGTGCTGAGCATTTGTGCAAGGTTCACCGAAGAGGATGGGCCCGGTAGTATATTTAGCAGGTGAGCCATCAGATGTGACGGTCTTGCCATTAGATTCCATTGAGAGTTGTTGAAGGTAGGCGGGGAAGCGGTGCAAATATTGGTCGAAGCTACATTGGTGTTAATAAGATATTTATTGGCTTTCTCCTGATGGCTTGTCTCAGAGAAACTTACGGAGCAACTAAATGTGTCTGCGCGGCGAAAAAATCGCTATACCAAACGCTCAATAGACCGGCAAGGACGGGAATGTTATCCTTCAAGGGAGTCTCGCGGAAGTGCTTGTCCATCGCATGCGCGCCAGCCAGGAACTTGTGGAAGTTGTCGTAACCGATGTAAAGAGCAACGCTGAGGCCAATTGCACTCCAGACTGAGTATCGACCACCAACCCAGCTCTCGAAGCCAAACATGTTCTTGCTGTCGATGCCAAACTTGGTGACCTCAGATTCGTTGGTGGATAATGCAACGAAATGCTTAGCAATGTCCCCATTTCCAGCGGTTTTCTCGAGGAACCACGATTTTGCGGTGTTCGCGTTCGTGGTTGTCTCAGCCGTGGTGAAGGTCTTGGAGGCAACGAGGAAAAGAGTTGTCTCGGGATCAGAGTTGGCAAGGGCCTCGGCCATATGGGTGCCATCGATATTTGAGACAAAGTGTAAGGTCATGTCTTTTGCGCCGTAGTACTTCAAGGACTCGGTGACCATGACGGGGCCCCTATGGTATTGTTAGAATGCTGACATGTTTCCCAGTGAAGGTGCGCAGCAGAGACGAATGGGAACAGAGGTACTTACAGATCAGAACCACCAATACCGATGTTGATGATCGTCGTTAGCTTCTTTCCCGTATATCCCTTCCACTCCCCGCTCCTCACCTGTTCAGAGAATTCCTTCATGTGCTGCAGGACTTCATTCACGCCACCCTTAGCGTTCATGACATCCTGCCCATCCACCTTCATCTCCCAACCGCCTACATTGCGCAATGCAGTGTGGTAGACAGCTCGGTGTTCAGTGAAGTTAATCTTTTCTCCGGCAAACATAGCATCGCGCTTCTTCTCGAGGCCAGCCTCTTCTGCGAGCTTTACTAGAAGGTTGATCGTCTCTTCAGTGACGAGGTTTTTGCTGAAGTCAAAGAGTATATCGGTACCGGAGGCGCTGTTTTGGAAGGTCTTGCTGAGCTTGGTGAAGCGGTCGGGGTCGGAGGCAAAAGCTTCTTTTAAGACAAAGGTCTTGCCCACAGTCTTGTAATGGTCTTCTAGGGTGGCCCAAGTGGGCAGAGAAGCTGCTTGAGGCATATTGACTTGAGGATCTCTTTGAAAGAGAGAATGTTAACTGAAGCAAAGCTGATCTTAATTAGCGTTTTACTGTCTAAGAAGGTAGAGAATGAATAACGTAGATAATCTATTGGAATAATAAAGTTTTTTTATTTTTATTGTTATTTTTATTTTGGTTGATTGGATATTGGCCACGAGTAGAATAGGTATCTATCTGTATGGTATTTGGGGATGCGTGTATTAAATCATCGTGATACTGGACGGAGCCAGGGGGGGAGAGAGGATCAACAATGCGGGCAGCGGGGCAACAAGCAAAGCAAATGTCACAGTTGCGTTTCACTTACATCAAGATAGCTGAAGAAGACTTCCAATATGCTGCTTGAGAATTATGGTGAGCTCCAGGGAATATATGAGGCTGAATATATAACAGTCGATCTACCTATCCAGCTGTTGTTGTTTTTTTTGTCTCGGGAAGAAAGAAGGTGGGGGGAAATATTTTCCCCCCCCCCTTCTCTTCTTCTCTGAAGATATCCGGGATGAGTGAGCGCCATTTACAGCTCTCTCTTTCCTCGTAAAGCTACAGGTAGGTTTGCTACCGGTAGGTAAGCTCCAGTTAACACCATCATTCCATCTACCCCGCGCTAGTGACGTGATGCTTTATGTATAATCCGGGTACATGTATGATGTACCTGCGAAGATACCATCTTAAACCAGGTAGCCATGCATCACTGAATCCATGCATGGTACCAAGGTGGTACCTAGGGCTAACACCACCCGGCGGCTTCGGATGCAACTATAGGAATGTTCCCGACCTGAAGGCGACGGGACTTTCATATTTATTGCCTCTTCACTTCCAGACCGGGAGTATGTAGGTATCGTTATCCTGGCGAGATTGATTTTGCTCAACGATGATCACGGTATAAAACAGAACTTACTAACCTAGGTACCTACAGGTACATAGTAAGCTTCGGCAGTTCGGTTACAAAAGAAGAAACCGACTTTAAACCTTGGAAGACGGAAAGATATTTCTATATGGAGCACATAAGCTTTCACTTACTACCTCCTCCCATGTACCAAGGCACGATTCGACACCTTAGGTACCTGGGTGGGTAGGTAAGGAAAATATGGAAAATATCGAATAAGAGACTTCGAAATATTTAGCAAGAGCGTCTTTCTTTTCCTAGCCTCGATCTCCTCTATCTACAGAGTTGTTTGTTGTCTCTCACTTCGAGATCTTAGAAAGCGCAAACTCGGAGGCATCATCAACAATTCATGCCAAACTCCATATGAAAGTGCTTCCTGTGTGGTCCAGAATCCGGTGAATGTATCGCAGCCGCAAAGCAAAAGCAGAACACCGCATTTGTACTTGATAGTGTGTATCTCCAGTCACACCAAGTGGTGCGCTCTCCAATTCTACCAACCTAACTTCACTCCCCCGGGCATCTTTGATTCTTCCAATCTTGTAGTCGTGAACCTTTCAACACGTGCCTCGTCAGCATCCACCCCCTCCCACCCCCGCCGGGATATAGATCACTGCGCCTCAACACTATATCCGATAAAAATGCTGCCCCGTTTACTTTATCGCCGATCCTGGATGCTGCCTACGAATGAAGGGTCCTTAACGCTGCCACCGGCATCACCTAGACCGGCGATTGGCCTGTTGTAACTGAACCCCGCAAATTGGTTCTGCATTGTCTCCGACAGCACCGGTCCTTCGACGTATGAATCTTGCGGGGCTTCCGACGTAAACTCGGGGTCGAAGTTGGCCGTATCGAGAGCGTCGGCCTAGAGACGTGTTAGAGGTAAAGTGAATATTAGGGCACATCGTTACCAGAAGCACTTACCACACTGGGTTTGAAGGTTGGCTCATACTTGCGCTGCAGCAGCTTGCGCCAATCTATGGCGTGGAAGAAGGGGTGTGCCTTAATCTCGGCGCTACCTGCAGCTCCAAGTCGCTCCTCGGGGTTGCGGTTCAGCAGTTTCGAGAGAAGGTCCTTGGCCGCAGGAGGCACCACGTCCGCGCTGGGGAAGTGCAGGGGCTCCGACAGAATCTTGCGATACATCTCGTTAGTATTCTCGTCGTAGAAAGGTGGGAGTCCCGTAAGCATTTCGTAGAGGAGAACTCCCAAAGTCCACCAGTCCACCGTCTTGTTATAACCCTTGCCCATGAGAAGCTCAGGGGCTAGGTATTCAGGCGTGCCGCAAAACGTGTTCGTTCGATCCTCGTCCTTCATATCAAGCTTGCAGAGACCGAAATCGCACAGCGCAATATGGCCTTGGTAATCGAGTAAGATGTTTTCGGGCTTCAGATCTCGGTAGATGACATTGAATCCGTGTAAACATTCCAGAGCGCAAAGCAGCTCGGCGGTGTAGAATCGCGCTCGGTTAACATCGAATCGCTGTTCCTTTTGAAGGTGATGGAACAGCTCGCCGCCATTGACGAAAGCTAGTACGAAGTAGAGCTTTTCTGGAGACTGGAAGGTGAATTTGAGAGGCACGATGAACGGATTGTTGATCTGCGCCAGCACAGATCTTTCGGCTAGTGTGTGGGCGACCTCGGACCTTGAGATGATATGTGCTTTGCGAATCGTCTTCAGCGCATAAATCCGACTGGTATCTTTCTTGCGAACTTGCATGACCTTGCCAAAGCTGCCCTTGCCGACTACCTTGAGCAGCTCGAAGTCTTCGATCTTAAGCTTGCCAGCGCGGTTCTCGACGTACTCCACGCCGATCTTGAGCCTGCCAGAGCCATACTGTACATCAACCCATTCAACCCCGCTGAGTCCCAGTTCCCGCTCTCGGTTGTGGAACTCTGCGGCAGCCTTCTCGCGGTCCTTCTTACTAGCCTTGGGGTCCTCGACGAAGGTATGCTTCTCCTCAAACCTGGGGTTGATTCGAACAACACCCAAGAATATATCCTGGCTACGTCCCGATCCTGGGGGCGCAGTGGGGTTGCGCATGTATAGATGTACATTCAGCTCCGTCACTCGAGACACATCAAACTTGTACTGGGTGTTATCGCCGGCCCATAGAGGGTTCTCGGGGTTACCGGAGACCGAGTTCACAAAAACTTGTACCTTATCGAAATCCAAGAGGGCATATGGTAGATATTTGCTCGAAATTCGACCGTGGTTCGAGGGTATACCGGTGAAACCACCTGCGGAGGTTTGAGGCCTCCCGTTCATGTAGGAACCTGCCATCGCTCGTTGGGAGGATCCTGGTCGCACAGAGCCGACAGTGAGGGCATTCCCCGTCGACATAGAGCCTTGGCCATGCTGGGAGAATGCATTGCGGTGCTGTTCGGGAAGTGCGAAGCTCTGGCCTTCGTGGAGCGTAACCACAAGAATACCAGGTTTCGGTGGCTTCACCACGGGTTCTTGGACCATGTGTTCTGAAGCAGCTGTGGAACGAAAAGGGGTAAATAGCTTTCCGCAGAATGGTATAGAGGATTACGAACCAATTGCATTGTCACTGGGGGTAGGAGTGGCTGACGTCGGAATAGGTGACTTTTCGTCCTTTTCTGTGATAGTGGACGTGGATGGATTTCGTGAGAATGTATTGGCGAGGGGACCCAAATGGGTGTCCTTTAATTCTGACCAGGTATCGCGTTAGCAGAGTCGACATTTGTCATGGGATAGGTTAGGATAGAGGTGATCATGACTTCAATGAGAAACACGCGAGTGCAGACGAATTATAGATAAATGGTAGGATTGGAGGACTAAGACACTTACTCTTGGTGAGCTTCCACGACATTGTCCAACGATTCCCCTATGATGGATAGATGGTAAAGAGGTGGTGAATGTTGGTAGGAAGTCGGTGAAGATCGCGAAACAAAAGGATGGTAAATACGAGTCAGAGTGGTTGTAAAAGAGGAGACGATATGTTGGTAGGTAGGTCCAGCTATCGAAGGAGGGAGTCTCTTATCGGGTGTCGCGATACTTCAAGGAGATAGAGAGGTGGGCGGATGGAAAATAGATGGGAGAAGAAAAAGGAAAGACGTAAAGAAAGGTGGCTGAGGAAGAAGCAATGATGTCGATTTTTCTACCTAGGATGGGTTTGAGTCGTGTTGATCATCAATCAATTGGAAGGGGAAAGGAAGGGGAAGGAGAAAAAAAAAAAAGGTCAAAGACACTTTTCTGAGGTTGACCAGGTCTATGTTTCGGTTCATGGAGCGGGCGCGGACTATTGGGGGGGATGGGGGGAGGGAGAAGAGGTGGCGGTCGATCTTCAGCGTATCACAAGCGGCTGATACTACCTGGGGCTACCTAGGTACGTCTGAATAAGGAGTTAGGGGTGCGTCTTACAGCTATTTGTGAAATTTTTAGTTTCCAAGGCCCCAAGGTTACCCCCTACGATAAGGATAGGTAGTACTACATGCATCCATGGGTAGGTACATCCACATACAAAGGCGGGGTAGCACATGCGCGGTTTCCAGAGTTTAGACAACATCCGCCCAACCCGTTCTGCCCATTGTGGGTCTCTACAGCGATTCTTTAGGGGATAGATTTGTATATTTTGGTATATTTAGATGGACTAGGTACGCCGAATATCCGTGGTGTTGTTATTTGTTCAACTTCAATGTTGTTTTAGGTTAATAATAGATTGCGTTCAGGACAAAGAACTAAGTACATAAAAACAGAAGCTGAACTCATCCCTTATTAACTTCCATGATAGCAAATCGTGGCGGAGCAACTCAGGGGCTGATTCAAAGCAAATTATCAAATTATATGAGTTTGGTCATCTATAAATGCACATGAGACTATTTATTCTTTCTACAAGGGGAGCAAATGACGACCCACTAGCAAGATCCAAAGTGTATCCCATGGTCCTCATTGCTACTAGTGTGTTGAAGTGCTCATAACCGCTTATATTTTGTGGTTGTTCGTGTTGAGTCGTGTGAACTTTTGAGATGACGGGTATAAACATCATTATTAATATGCCCAAGTCTGTTCGTAGAATTAATACCTCTTGTATGGATTCATAGTATAAGCCGCCAATAAAATATTACATTACCTATGTAGGTAAGTAGGTATTCTGGTGAGTATGATTTCCACATGATTTGACAAGTTGATTGGTCGTATAAAGATCCGTCAAGCAAAGATTCCAGCCGCTTGTTAACTTGTCCACTTACCTGCGTAGGTAGATAAAAACAATTAAGAGTTTGAGTTGAGAGTTCTTTGGATTATCAAGTTCCAACCAACAAGTATGAAATCTTAAAACTACTAAAGAGTACATGCAACTTTCAATACTATCACATATTTACATGTACCTAGTACTTACATACTTAGAATATTTTATAAAAAAAGTTCCAATATTTATCATGGACTAACTCGGTGTACCCTAATACCTATACGCCCTCGTATAAGAGAAGTCACCACTTGCAAATATACACTACGACGCGCAAGCTCTAACGCATTAGCCAAGAACTTTGACGGGTTACGCGCTCCTAATGGCGTAACTTGAGTAACGTGGCTTAAGAAGCCACTCCCCGTATTGAAAACTCCGTCGGTTAACGATACTTACCCAGGTAGGGCTTTTATCAAAGTTTAAACAGAAAAGGATATAACCTTAGTAAGCCCCTTATATGAGTTCCGTCTTTACCAATAGCTTAACTCTTAAGAATGATAGGCTATTCCAAGCAACATACAACCTTTTACGCAAAACATCGAGAATGAGTGTTTTAACAACCGTATATCCAACCTACTCGCCTGACTGCCTGTGTGATTTACCCCTTAACATGCTCTCCATTCCGGACCCTCTCACAAAGCCCCTTTAACACTTCAGCACCTTTTCTGAAATCTTCTACCTCAACATAAATCATACCGCTAATACGCCACCACCAAGCGCCTCTATATATAATCGTCTGGAAACACATACCGCTCTCACGAACGCCTGTCACCTTGAACCAGTCAGAGACCTCGCTGGCGTGCGCTGGGTCGACTTTACCGGGCCCGTCGGTACCTATGCAGCTCAAGCGGCAGTCTCACGTTGGCGAAAGCGCAATCTTGTAGGCATGAGCCCGGACAGTCCATGACTGATGTGCTTAGGATTTCGGCGGCTGCAGCAGCGCTCTGCTGCCCTACATTTTTGCTGTAGGTTGTGATGAGGGTTTCGCCGCCGCAGACTTTACTGCGGAAATCGAAAGCAGCTGTGATCGGGGTCATTGAGAAAATTGCTTATCTTTAAGTCTCTCACATTTACCCAGTTGTGTCATCCAGGTCATAATCTGAACTTTAGGTAGGGATACAAGGCAAATAAATAAGGGTTAAAGAGAACTATGCATACCCTGAACACATAACCAAGCTGTTGTATCGTCGGAGGCTATTTGGATATTAGCACGGTGAATGTTCATGCATAGGTACCAACTACTTTCCAGCACAAGTCAACATACCGGTGAAGTCAAACATAGAGACGAACGCCTTGGAATCAGCTTCGGCATTGGACTGCCCCCGCGTATTCCTGGGCCTGAACCTATAGCTCGTCGGTAATGTCGTCCTGATCAAGTGTCGATGTTTCTTGGGGACGTAGAATGCAGCACACCCCCGCGGGACAAAAAAACCACTTATGCAGGTTGGTGACGAAGAAGTCGGGTTTCAGCGATGCAAGATTTTAACATCAATGTGCCCGATACCATGTGCGCCGTCGACAAAGACCAGTGCCCTTTCCGTCTGCAGCGCGGGCACAAGCATTTCGAAGGGGATTCGTATTCCAGGCATACTTACAATCGTATCTATGATAGCTAGCCTCACCCTCCTCCCCGGCTCCGAGTTGATCTGCCTCGCAGCATCGACTATAGCTCTCACAATCTCATCATCAGCCACGGGCCACGCGAGCCGCACAATATGCACATCCACCCCCTGCGACTCCTCGAGCCACGCCAGCCCCTTTTCGAGGGAGCAGTAAACAAGCTCATAGCACAAAATCACATCGCCCTTCTCCCACCTCAGGTTCTTTAGCACGGTGTCCGCGCCCGTCGTCGCGTTCGGCACCAACACGACCTTGTCGACGTCGGTGCAATTAAGTGCTCGGGCGGCGACTTCCCGCTGCGGCACGAGCCGGTCGTGATAGTCCAGCGCGATGAAGGGGTCGGGCTCGGCGTCGACCTCCGCGCGGAGGGCTTCGTGTACGCGGCGCACCGGCACGGGGGACATCCCGTAGGACCCGTGGTTCAGCGGCGTGTAGTGCGGGCCAAAGGCGAAGTGCGCTTTGCGGAAGGCGGCGCCGAAGGGGGTTGCGGGAGGAGCTTCTGCCATTGTGTCTACTACCGCGTGCCTATCTTGCTTTTACTGCTCCAGGCGGTATGCCATTTTGATGGTAAGGTAAAGGTATATATATACAGAGGGAGAGGTGTGAGTCATGCAGCTATGTATGTATGAATCTTCTCCGTTAACGGGACTTATCTGTAGCTTCGTTTCGATCTGAGCATTGAAACTCGTCGCTGCAGACACGTCGCAATCATGCTTTATCTATCAGTGGCAGGTTATGCAGACAACGTTGGCTACCACGGTAGCTACCTAGGAATTCGTCCAGGCACTTGGAGTATCTCCACTCGGTTTATATATCGGCTTGTCAACCAAAAGGCACAGATATACAACTGTCTATAACGAGATCTCTTACCCATATAAGTAAATAGCATCGGTTCCTTTTAACGTAAACTTCCCCTATAGTCATAGGGGTTAGAGTTAGAATCAAAACAAAACAAAACCCTTTCAACTAGGAATAAGACAGCCTTATCCGACTACCAAGGTAGCTCACAACCTTGCAACCAAGTATTTCTTCACTGAATTAGCTGCTTCGATAGTCTTCTACGAATTATGTAATTACTCTTGAAAAGGTTATACGCAACGAAAGCCATAATGTCTCGAGACTACCGTAGTATGGCTATGGGTGGTAAAGCAGGTCGCCATCGTTATTCGTAATAATTTCCTTGAATTTCCATTTCATCGCGCGCAAACTTGGATATCCTGCCGGTGCGCAACCGGGCGAAACCGAAAAACCCCATGCAATGCGCAGCTCTTGCTTAAATCCGCAATACCGATCCTAAGAAAACAACATCCCCTTGCGACCTTTAATCAATCGTTTCAACGGTGGTTTATCGGTCATCTTCGGTCATCTTACGCTCCCTCCCCTCCTCTGACCCTCTTAACTACCACTCTGCGGCCCACCCGTTCGTTTCCAAGAACTCTTGGCACGCTTCCCGGAGTTGAATGTTCGGACGCAGTTCGTTAGGATGCAGCGGTTCTCTCGTGAGCGGGTCGACTTGATGTCTTCGGAGATGCTCCATGATGGATGCTCGGTCGTAAGATTTGCCATTCTTAGTCTGTCGGCCTGGTTAGTTGTCTGTCCACCTCGACATTGTCTTCCCTTAAACTCCCTGGTGAACAGCGAATGACTTACAACAACGGGATCGACCATGATGGCAAAGCTGATGTCATCAATTGCCCAGTCTGGGACTTGACGCTTCTTTTCCGCCGCGGGTCTGGATTTTTCGAATGTTTCGCGAAGTAGAGCAATCTTCTGATTCCACTCCTCCTTGACTTCATTGCGGTCGAAATCATTGGTGCACGATTTAACCGCATCATCGCGTTCGCGTTCCATGAGGGCGACGATATCGCCCTCAAGCTCCTGACCCTCGCGAGTTCTCTTCCTCTCCATCACGTCCCAACGATCCTTCTTGCAGCGCAATACTTGGTTGGTGACGGGGCCCAGTGATCTGTCGTTGGTCTCGACGCATAGACGGTGGGCTTGCAGGGCGCTCTCTAGGGCGGCGTCGCAATCCTTAATGGCGAGTTGACACTGTGAGAGGATGAAATGAGCCTTGAGGTTTTCGCCGCGGCTCAACTTGAGACACTCGTTGCAGTCGGATATCGCGGAGTCGTAATAACCTAATCGGAGTCTTGCCATAGCACGGTTCGTGTACAAGGAGGGGTTCGCGTCGTCTGCGATAATGCTAGGACAAGGTAAAATAAGTTGTTAGAATATCGGCGCATGTAGACTGGTACCTTATATACCTCGATTTGACTCACGCTTTTGAGTAGAGACCTTCGGCGCCTATATAGTCGCCGGCCTGGAAGTGATTGTTGCCATCTTCCTTCAGCTTTTTAGACTTGTCTGCGTCTTTCGCCATGGTTACTGGTATGTACTAGTGGTAACTCGATCAAGGCTCCTTATTGGAGTTGCTATTGGAGATTTCGATTTTCCAGGTACTCGGAATGTTCAGGTTGATAGGACGCGGTTAGAAGATGTATGTGTGAGATGTTCTTTGTTTTCTATTGTTTCTAGGTAAGAGCAAAGGTGCAAGGAATAGTACAAAGCAGAGGGATGCCGATGCGGTTCCATGCGTGTGCATACGCTATCGACGAGATGAGTTCATTGGATTTAGGAATTGCTCAGCCTAAGCGTCAGCTTCTTCGACGTCGAATGGTTAATCTATAAGTAATTATATTAACTTAGGTACATGTAGGTAAGTTGAGTAGTTATAATAAAGGATTAAGGGAGGAGGATCAGTCGTAAAGATGTAAAGTAATCGATAGGTAGGTATGATTTGTAGGTGATTCATCCCATGATTCTATCTGTTTCGAGGGATTTAGCCCTGTCTAGTTCGACCGAGTTATATTGGAAGTTCCCAAAAGTCGAAGTTTGTTATCACAAAGATGATAGGTAGGTACATGTAATGTGTTGTTTCTAGCTTTAATTAGCTGTCCCATTTGTCAGAGGCGAAGCTTCGAGAAATCGAGAACTCCGGGAATCCAATCAGAGCACTGTTCCAAATGACCTAATATGGGAAACCAATAAACCGATAAAACCGGGGTTGTTCGGGGGCATCGGCGCTTATGTATCATCGGAACAGGGAGCTTCCTAGGGTTGTCTTAGTTGGAAACCTAGACCCCTTATTATTATTAGATCTTCCATTAATGCCCCTTCCACTCAGCCGCTACCTGACCCAACAGCCCTAAATGACACTGGTTAGGAGGTACGTAGTTCCTTCTACACTGATGTTTTTTATTTTCGGGATAATGTATTGCATGTACTCCGACTCCCAGTATCACTTGTAAACTTACAAATAATAACATCTTAAATCTTCACTCTTCATTATCTGATAACAGAAAGGGGGGAGTTACCTACGCGAGTAGTCAATGATGATCATTCTTCGATAATTCGCAATGATCAACTTTAATTGTAAGAAGATGCAATCCGACAACACCCCTTAACACATGTCATTCATACATACCTAGTCATGGAGAGACTATTATCTGTTGCCCATATCTCTGTGGCGGCATGATCAAAGAAGATTTCCAGTTGTCCAAGTTAATTACTATTTATCCATTCATCCGGTGTTCCCAGAGTATCTCATCACTTTGGCGATTTGTCAGGGGTTTGCGTGAACGGCTCTAAGAGTCATGGCGAAATGATTGGCCATAAACATCGAGGGGCTGGCAATTCTTTGAATATGTTGTCGCTAGGAGGGAGAGATGTCAACATCAAGAAGAGTCTTCAAGATGTTTGGAATTTGCGATACCCGAAGTACTACAGCAAGTCAAGTTCATCGCCGACAACCTCGATAACACACTTAGTAAAAGTGTACAATTTCATTGACGGGGACTTTGGCCTCGTCACGCATGACTGAAGAAAGGGTCGATTCGATACCATCGTCATTATTCGGGCGAGATCGCTTCCCAATACCCGATCGAAGAATCTTGGGTGACGAGCTGTATTGCCAAAAATAACAGGGGAACATGATGAAGCACATTTTGACATTTGCTCCTCTAATGTTTGATGTGACCAAATCGCATAACACGGGCCACTGCATCTTATCCCGCCTCGGATTATTGTACAAAAGGGAGTAAATTTCATACCCATGCACCAGGCCTTGCCAATCTATTTCCCGCCTGGACAAAACGTGGTAATTAATACTAGATAGAGACGCTATGATTCTTATAGTCTTCCTTTACCGGCATCGTCTTCTTGGGCAGTTGAAGCCGACTTCTCAGGGCCGAAGTAAGTTATACCAACTTGGCGAACCACGAAGTAGGTAGGAATAAGAGCAATGCCCCAGAGGGCGAAGCTAACACTCAGAGCCGATATTAACTACAGACTAAGTTAGCTAACTCATACTATGGGTAGGCATAGATCGTGGGTTTCCATACAGGTGCTGACGTCGAGCTGATGCCGCTCGAGATGCATTGGCCAGCGGCCTCCGCAGCTCTCGCAACCGACATATACCTGACGATTTCTTTAGGCTCCCTAGCAAGGAAACCTATGAGCCAAAAGCCGAAGTTATATGTGAGCGAGAAGTTAATCTGCCAGAAGATGTATAATGCCCAGCCCTTTCCAAAGTCGTTATCATCCCAGTCTAGTGCTGGTTTATGATGCGTGTACTCATTCTGTACCACTACACCCCATATCCAGCAGCCGCCGATAAGGGCCATCATAGCGATGTAGCCATATCTTGCTCGCTTGTTGAGACTGACACTTGTCCAGTCAAGAAAAGAGCCGAACAGAAGGGTCGTCACAACCTGTGCGACCGCAGAAACCAGAGAAGCCAAGGCTCGGGAACGGACTGAAAAGTACAAGGACAGGTAAGCACTGATATAAGGGAGCTCCCATGTAACATATATAAAAAATGGCATGCTGCCATATTTTTAGTCAGCTGAGTTTCGATGTACATACTCAAGCATAGATAGGTACTTACATTAGGAGGAAATCCTTTCGCAATAGAACGCCTACCAGGGCTTTCAGTTCTTCGAGATCCGGTATTCGCTCAGACAATTGGATACGAGTTCCATTTCTGCGCACGACCTTTTCGGGCGGAGTCAACAAGAATGAGCATGCTGGTCCCAAGCACTCTGTAGTAGGGATTAGTCACTGAAATAACTACTATCGGTACGTGAAACGATAACGTACGAAGAACAACAAAGACGATGTACGTCCTCCAATCGAGCTTCCCCGTAGTATTGCCTTGGTAGTTGAAGGCAAGGTTGATGATGCCTCCGAGGATCGAGCCACTGTTCCGATAGCTTAGCCAGTAAGCCAAGTATCTACCACGCTTGTCGGGCTCAGGATAGCTCAGCATTATTGCACCCTCCGTTGCCCAGAAGATACCCGCCGAGATACCGCAAGCTGCCGAACCCAGATATATGAACCACTCAGTGCCATATCGGTTGTTCGTGTACAGAGCTGCTGAGTAGATCACATAACCAGTTGTACCGACCACCAAAGAGTTTCGTAAGCCAAATCGGTTCGCCATCATACTTCCAGAGAGACATGTAAAGGTCATGATGGCAAACAGAATGGAATTCCCTGCCCTATCAACGCTTTAGCTGGGTATTAGTTCTGTTTCGAGAACTGCGTCTCACATGACAAGGTAAGGAGCCTGCTGGCCGCCAGCGCCGACTGAGTTCATCGCATTCCATAGTCCTGGGGCTGTAAAGGCAGAAATACCGACAATGGTCGCGTTGAAAAAGACACCTCGATACCATGCGTATCTCGACTGATTTCCATCGGCTTCGCTCTCTCCAGAAGGGGGTGTCTCAACATTGACCCCCGCTGCTGAAGTTTCGTCTAAAGCCATATGCAAAGGTACATCATCAACAACCGTTGCAAGTTTAAGTTGAGTTTCGTGCTACAGAGTATGCTGGAGAACGTGCGGTTGCTGATGAAGAGTCAAAATCCGCGATTGCCATGCGTTATAAGGGGAATGTCTTCTAGAAATATAACGATGGGTCGGTCTCAATCGGAGTTGATGAATTGCGTGCTTTGGGGCCCGGCATTTTTCTTTACCTTACTAGGACTATAACATATCGCAAACCTGGTCCCTAGGGCTGATGGTGACCTACATATGGGGTCGATATCCGGGCCAGTAGCCACGATACGTTCAAATCGAAGGGGACGGACGACAGGGCACTTGGTGTTCTTCCGCGGGGAGCTGGAGTGCCTACCTAACTTAGGATCTTGTTATATAAAGAAATTCTTGATTGAAGCCTTGATATCTGGGAAGTAAATTTGCCATTTTCTTATAGAATTCACATCCACAAAAGGAATGATGTTGAAGACGACAACTTTGTTATGAAATCAAAATAAGTTGTTATTCAATAGACAAGCCTTATTAGTACGGCACGGCCAGCTGCAGTAGGTTAGCTTGGCATATTCAGTGTTCAGGGGGGACAACCTAACTGGGATTGAATCACCAATGACGAGTCATCTCTGAGTGGTTTGCGGGGATATATAAGTCACGACATTTCAAACATCACTGACGTCTTCCAAGACATCCACAATCTTGCCATGAAATAGTTGGATGAGAGATAGAGTCGGAAACTATTTTAATGACATCCGAGTTCGGATGAAACGCTGCCGAATTGTCGAACCATATACATATGTATATCTATTACCCTTAAATCAGTTTTAGGGGGGATATAGAATCAGGGCGTATGTATGTAGGATTCCCAAAATGTCGGGACAGCAGCAATTCGAAGCATTCACCTTCGCTGGTCAACAAGATACGGCCAGCTTCGGGTTGGATACCAGCGCGTTGTTCCCACTGGCACTTGAACCTGCCAGCGGTTGGAAACCTACATTGGAAGAATCCATAAAGACAATCAAGAGCTTGTCAGAATCTGGTGAATTGTTCGACGGAGTGAAAAGGCATGGAGGTGCAGTCCTCATTCGCGGATTACCTATCAAGACTCCCCAAGATTATAGCGAAGTAGCCCACGCATTTGGGTTTCCAGCCCACGAAGAAGTTGGCCGACCACCACTCCGAACAGTGTTGGCTAAAAATGTCAAGACTGCAAATGAAGGGTAAGACCCATTGGCTCTCAGTTTTTATATATTTTTTTCATTAACATCATGTAGGCCACCAGAACTTCCAATATGGCCTCATAACGAGTACGGGTGGTCCACGATCCACCCCTCTTGGCTAACCTTTTCTTGCCTGCACACTCCTCAATCTGGTAGGCAACTTCTCGTCCCACCTAGTTTGACTGGAATCTAACCTAGTAGTTAGGGGGTGAAACACCAATTATTTCTAGTCTTGGACTAGCAGCAGCACTGAAGGAACGAGCTCCCGAGTTCGTCAACAAGTTACTTCAAAAGGGGGTGAAGTATGTGTATAGATACGGGTTGGAGGACGTCCGGTCAAACACAGGCACAAGCGTCATTGGAGCGTATGGTCAACACGTGAAGCCTGGTGATGACAAGGAGACGACCAGGAGAAAGATTGAAGAGGAGGTCCGACGGCATAGTGGCCGATTTGAATGGCATGAAGACGGGTCGCTAAGTGTAACACATATTGTGCCGAGTAGGAAACCTAATTCCATATATCCCCTATAGAAAAGCTGACATGTATGATAGTTATCAGGAAACATGACGATACAGGTCTGACAACGTGGTTTGGCAACGTCACGAGCGCATGGGGTCGAAGCACGTATCACGGCGCGACAGAACCTCCCTACCGAGGTGACGATGATTCATACCATCCACCTCCTGAGTATGGTGATGGGACACCAGTAGAGAAAGAATACCTTGACCTAGCACTCGCCTTGGCGGAATCACTCCAGGTTCTGGTCAAGTGGCAGGTCGGAGATATCGTTTTGCTTGATGTGAGATACTCCCTTTTTTCATACTTCAACTAACCCGATGACTGGATTATCATTAACGTATAGATAGAATTACGCTGTGATGCATTCCCGTTCTCCCTGGACTGGCAAGCGAACTGTCCTTGCAGCCTTGTGGGATGATACCCGGATAAGAATTAGCGACTACCCTCAGAATGAGAGCTACCATATAGATAGCAACACGTCGAATGGTCTTGCAGAGGCTAGACTGTGATAATAGCATGTAGATACTTTACTTGGATTATGTCAACCGCATTGGACATTCTACTCGTCGTTAGCCGTAGATTATCCTTCCGATTGTCTATAAATTGCTAAGTAATGTATATACCTAACTGAGAACTCACAGACCATGGTAGTAGTACATTTTTTAGCTTTATTCACTTTTGCAAGAGATGCAATTATGATTAAGCTAGGGCAGGTAGTCGAAACGGTAGTCACTTGGATCTAGTGTATATTACCTACATAGGTAGTTTCATTTTCTCATATGTTGTGTTGCTTCTTCTTCGGGGTACTCACCGCTCTCTAATTTACCCCTTCATGATTTGCGCATCATCAGATGTGCCGTGCGAGGCCTCATTCATTTGTGAGGATGATCTAGGTTAGATACCCTTACCAGATGAGATAAAAATAAGTATTCTTTCCACTTAATATGTATTATCAGTGTTTTATTCTAAGAATAATAAATAATAAGAACATACTAATAAGCAGGCTCATGATGAATGAAAAACAGTGATGAAAGGGGTATTTCGATAACTTTATACTTTATTTATGAAGGGGGAAACCCATATATACCAGTATTCGTCGTATTTATTATACCCTAGCTAGCACGGGGTTTAGGGGTGGCGCAGCACATTTTTAACGCTAATTTCAATGAAACCAAACCCCCTTATCTTTTTTTATTTTTATTTTTATTTTTTTCCCTTTTTTCCCCACATGTCCTTGACCGCCAACACAACGGCATCTCAATTCACAACATAGCCAGATAGGGTTCCTACGCCATACATAGCAGTCGGTCATCATCAATCATGAAGACCATTGCTACGGAATCAGCGAGGATTGGCAACAAACAGACTAATAATAATAACAATAAACCCAAAACCAAAAACATTAACAACGACAACAACAACAACAACTCGGCTAGCTGGCTGTTCAATAATCAGACTGGTATGTCGTCACGAAGCTGCTGCTGCTGCTGCTGCCGTCGTCGTTGCTCCTCGTCTCCTCCACCACCAACCACCATACTCCCGTCCCTCAAATCAACAATCGAGCCGTCGCTAACATTACGGCTTACCGTGCAGCCCTGTCGTTCTTACTAATTACATCTCTCTTTCTCACTCATATCTGTGTGCCTGGAGCAAATCAGTTTACCTCTCAGTTCTTTACTCTATCCTACTACAACCCCGCCACTGGGAAATATGCCTCCGGTCGAGGCGATGTGTACTTTGTCAGCTTCTGTATTCTACTCTTCACCGGCATCCGAGCCGGTCTGATGCAACATGTTCTCGCCCCGCTGGCCAAGTACTGGGGTGTCTCTAAGAAGAAAGATGCTATCAGATTCGCCGAGCAAGGATGGATGCTGATGTACAATTCTGTATTCTGGACCTTGGGCATGGTATTCATCCTATTTCATCATATACTGTGTCTTCTGTCTTGTAACTGACTCTTATCTAGTACATCTACACCAATTCATCATACTACCTCAATATGGAGGAGCTATGGACCGATTGGCCCCAGAGGGAGCTCTCAGGGCTCGTGAAGGGGTACATACTCGCCCAGTGGTCTTACTGGATACAGCAACTCATTGTCGTGAATATTGAGGTCCGGCGGAAGGACTACTGGCAAATGATTGTTCATCATTTCGCCACCATCGCCTTGATTGCCTCATCGTACGCCTACCATCAGACTCGAGTTGCTAACTTGATCTTAGTTCTGATGGACGTGATTGAGTTAATCTTTCCTGTAAGTTGTGTATACCAAATTGGAAACCATAGCCTGCTAATACCTTGATAGCTTGCCAAATGTCTTAAATGCGTTGGATACACCACTATTTGCGATGTCGTATTTGGCGTCTTCGTCGTTACATGGCTTGTGACGCGGCATATGGTCTACCTCGTGACCTGCTGGAGTATCCATTCCGATTTGCCAAGATTGATACCCGGAGTTTGCTATAAAGGTACTGCGGAGAACCTTGAGGGCCCGCTTCCCGTTCCCAACGACTGGTCCCATCTGCTTGAGCCTTTTCGCGACCCCGAGGGGCTCGTCTGCTTCGACGACGGTATCAGGATATGCTTCCTAGCATTCCTCCTATTACTGCAGGCTGTGATGCTTATGTGGTTTGTCTTTATCGTTCACGTGGTTATTCGTGTCCTCAAGGGGGATAGCGCCGAGGATGTTAGAAGCGACGAGGAAGACGAGGACGAAGAAGAGGAGGAGGAGAAGAAGGAACCCGAGCACGACGAACCACGGACTCTTGAGGAGGAAGTGGGCGTTGAGTCTATTAACTTCGACGTGTGGAAGCGCCGTACCAGCGCCAAGGAGGTCGCACGTACTAGTGGACTCAGTTTGCACGGGCATAGCGATCGGAAGGAGTTGCTAAATCGAATCGGATGCGAGAAGCAAATTGACTGAGGGACACTTGGAGGGCGATAGTCTTCCTAGGTTAGACTTCCGGAGCCTACAGCTTGTCGGTCGATTGGCCTGTAACCAGTGTTGCGATACCTGGTGAAGCTCAATTTTATTCATGGATACCTACCTAGAAGGTAGGTATTATTTGTGTACACGGAGACTTTTACCATGAATAGAGTGAAACTGACCGCGTTGGACACTTGAGTTAATGAATCCGTGGGTACATTGTAATACGTGATTTCCAATACCTTCGAGCAATAGTAATAGATTTAGCTAGGAAGGATGTCAACTATGCATACCTAGGTTGGTAGGTAGGTAGGTAGTAATGACCATAAAGCTCTGTGAGTTAGTTACCTTCGCCTTATTCAGGCCCATTTCAACATCATCAGCGTGTACCTACCTAGGTACCTAGGTCTTGGGAGTCCCCTATGTGGGTCTCCAGCACCTGGTTAGCGGGCCGCTAAAGGGTTAGAAGCAGTGCTGAAGCCGTAATTAGAATGAAGCAGTCAAGGAGCATGTTACAACATAGGAGATCCAACATATGAACAATGAACAAACGAACCTGAGGATGTGACAGACATAGGAGATAAACTTGGACAATCTCATCTCTTCGGCATTCATAATCTAGAATCTGCCTCGGCTGCCCAGGTAGACAAAATAATCAAGGGAAAGAGGCCAATCAGAATGGATCATGGATTTCAACGACGCAGCCCGCGGACTCCGACCCGGCCTGATTTTCGGATTCGTCTTGATTCGACAAGAGAGTAATCATCTTTAAAATGAATCAAGTGCTACGTAAAACGGCTCGGATGATTGGAGAATTCATCAATAAGACCATTGCAACAGTCGATTGTCAACTTACGATAAATCATGTGCACGCCCGAGGATTCCCGTCTCCTTGATATCTTGGATGACCGATTGCACACACCGGTACAGAATGGCGTAACACATCGACATAGGAACCTTAGGAAACCTATCATCGACGTCGGCCTCGTATCCCAGCAATCCGATCGGAGGAGGCGCCGCAAGCGTAGGAGGGCGCAGTCTCTCCTGCGTCGCACATGGACCTTACCGCTCGGCTTAGTACTGGTGTTCCTCTTCCTATATGCCATCAACCCGACAGACTCCAATATCATCTATCATTTCATCTTCCTTTCATACAAGTTGGGAGATGATGACAGTTCGGCGCAATACGGCAAGGGCCCCTGGGATTTTGCATTCGTTTGCTTTTACACCATTGCCCTGTCCTTTGCGCGTGAATTCATCACGAATGAGCTATTTCGCCCACTGGCTCGTCGTTATGGCATCAAAATCCGAAACAAGCAGGCGCGCTTCATGGAGCAGATGTATGTAGTATGCTACATTGCTTTCATGGGCC
The DNA here is from genome assembly GCA_022578535.1 of Jackrogersella minutella. Classification (NCBI taxonomy): domain Eukaryota; kingdom Fungi; phylum Ascomycota; class Sordariomycetes; order Xylariales; family Hypoxylaceae; genus Jackrogersella; species Jackrogersella minutella. The sequence continues at coordinate 65,262 of MU388320.1, forward strand.
CTTTTGGCATGTATTGCATGAAACAGACGCCGGTGTGGTACTTCAACACTCGAGGCATGTACGAATCGTTTCCGCATATGACACACGATGCGCAGGTCAAGTTCTACTACTTGCTCCAGGCTGCCTTCTGGACGCAACAGGCTCTCGTCATGTTGCTGGGCATGGAAGAGAAACGGAGAGACTATCAAGAACTTGTAGCCCACCACATCGTCACCATAGCGCTTATTGGCCTCAGCTACCGATTCCATTTCACGTATATGGGTATTGCTATCTATGTAACCCATGATATTAGTGACTTCTTCCTCGCGGTAAGTTAGATACGCTTCCCCTTGCGCTCCCTCGGTAACCATCTAGAGAAGCAGTACTAATACATCACCATAGATATCTAAGTCGTTGAATTATATAGGCAGCCCCCTACAAGGTCCGTCTTTCGGCCTATGCATCATTATGTGGTCCTACCTGCGTCACTACATAAACATACGTATCCTCTATTCGATCCTCACCGAGTTCAGCACCGTTGGTCCTTACGGGATTGACTGGGAAACACAGCAATACAAAGGCCTGATCTCCCAGGTCATTACCTTCACGCTCTTAGCAGCTCTTCAACTGCTCAACCTCTTCTGGCTTTACTGCCTGCTGCGTAACGCCTACCGCTTCATCTTCCTGGGCATTGCGAAGGACGACCGTTCGGAGGATGAGGGGCCAGAAATCGACGTAACGGAACCCAAGTCGCAGAACGTGGATGTGAACGAAGATACGTCAACTTTGAAGGGTAAAGAAACGTACGGAAAAGCCGTGGAGGGGAAGAACGTCACACTCAGGCGCTCTTCTTGACCCTTCTACATCCATTGCCTTCGTGATATGGAGTGTACATCAATAGCGCCACGGTGGAGTGGATGCTTCTGAAGCAAGCCGCGTGTAAAACAGTGGGATTTCTGACAAGAGAATATACTGTACCGACAGCGAATAAGTATTGGGTGGGAGTAGTATATATCTAGGTATATAATAATTAATGTATAATGTGATGAGCGCTGAAGGTCCTAAGTTGTGGGTCTGACAACAGATATTGAAGGGGAACAATCACCAAGTCTCAAGTCAGAATAAGGTAAAGTATATTTATTTATTTCACATATTTAGACGTGAGGTTTTAGTTTCAATTTAGTCGTATGAACATAATAAAGCTATAGTCCAAAGGTATCAGTAGAACAGTTGATTGCTGGGGACACCATCTGAATTTTGCTCAAGACTCCAGGAGGCTTAAACACCTTATTTCACCGCTCGTTGTGAATCATACGAGCCTTTGAAAAGACATCAAATAACTACCCCGTGATACCCTATTGCGGAATAGACTGCTTCTTTGCGCATGGCGGCCCAGAATATGCCCTCGCTCGTCCGAACAGATGTTACGTCGGATATGGTTAAACTTGGGTTCAAGAATTTCATAACTCGCAATGCTTGAGACCGAGGCACCTGGCCAGTTTGATTGCAGCACCCCGATGAGCAGAAAAACACATTTAGGACCCTAACCAAGCATGGGGCAACAATCCGAGATGAAACTCGTCTGACAGCTAAATCATACGCTATAAAACGATCCCAGATCATTCCACTTGTCTTGCAGCCAATCTTTTCCTAACCCAATAAAAGCCTAGGCCAATTATCCACACGATAATCACCACGAGCGCTAGAGCGGGCGCGAAGAAAGCCCCCCTAATGACCACGAATCCGCTGACTATAGCGAACACTATCGGGACTAGAATAAACGGCTTATACGGCCGTCGTAACCCGGGTTCCCTGAACCTGAGGACGATCGCGCCGAGAACTGTTAGAAAGAAAAAAGAGTATTCTCCGAGGCCATTGAAGGTGAGAAGCGCGCGGAAGTTCCCTAGAAGAATGTATAGAGCTGAGAGAACGGCCGAAAGCGTTATCGCGTTGATAGGGGCATCTGATCGGGTCGTAGGCTGAGGGTTCTGTCCCTGAGGGGATGCTTGCTCTTCTTCAGCCCTAGGCTTCAACCCGATATGACCAACGGATGCGAAGATGCGAGGGAACCAATTCATGTTGGCGGCTGCGACCGCCATGCGGCCAGCAACAAAGGAGTTGCCGAGGAGTGAGCCAGCGACGACTAGGCATATGAGGATCGCCGCTACAATACCAAATCCACGACCGAGGAGACGGGTTATCGCAGTCTGTTCAGTTGATGGTGAGTGGGGTTTTACGCAACGTTGGAAGTGTCAGACTTACCACAGCTACACTATCTGTAGTTGAGACGACATCCCACGGTAGTAAGATGTAATAGGCGGCATTTGCGGTGATGAAGCAGAGTAAGATGGTGGGAACAGCAGTGTTGATGGCGAGTGGTAGTTGGCGAGCCGGTGATTTCAATTCAGCTGAGATGTAGATTGCCTGCGACGTTTTCTTGAGTATTTCATGCTAAGTGAACTTGGGTGAGATATAAACTCACCTTGTCCCAGCCTGAGTATGCCCATAATGCTCCATATAGTGCTGCGGAGTAGTGACCGAGAATTTCCCACTCGCTTAGCTGGCTCCAGTCCGTCTTGCTCCCGTCTGGGGTTATGACGTCCCGATTGGCGAACCAGGACTTCTTAAACCAGTCTCTTCCACCGATATCCCTCTCGGGATCAGTCGCCTGGAGGATTGCGACTACTATTCCTGCTATCACGACTGCTGCGATGGTGACGAATTTTGTAACCACAAAGAAGTTGTTCAGGCGGGTGCTGGCTTTAGTACTAATGGAATTTGCGATGCTAATGACAACAAGGATGAGAATTGAGAGCAGCTTATGCTCAATACTTCCTGCCTGATCAGTGACTCCCAGCGATGAGTAGATACTCTCAACAAACACGATGCTCAGGATAGCGAGCGTGGCGGGCATCACGGCCACAATCCATGTCCAAGCGGCTAAGAAGCCGAAAACATCGCCAAAGATGTACTGAAGATACGGTTGTACCCCGCCTTCAACTTGAATTAGATTCGATTTCTCTTGGAGATTCATTATCGAGGTTGATATATGAGGCTCACTCACCCTCTCCGGGGATGGCAGTTCCCAGCTCGGCCATGGTGGAAGCACCAGTCCACGCTAGGACGCCGCCAATCAACCAGACGACCAGGGCAGAGCCTGGAGATGGGACATTTGTGTCTATAGAGCCGGGAGAAGTAAAGATACCACTCCCAATGACTATGCTGATAACAATGGCGAAAGCTTCAAGGGCGCCAAGGCTTTTGGTGAATGTGCCACTCTCCTGGGCCGCTGATGGCGAGGCGGCATCATCCGCTGCATTGACGCCCTGCGACTCTCGTTGATCGGCGAGAAGAGGCCTCGAGGCTCCGTCTTCTGTTTCTGATGTTGTTGTCATTTTATTGTTGGGATAGATAGATCAATAGATATTGATCGGTACCACCCTAGGGAAATGTTGTTGAAGGAAAGTTGAAGCGGAGTCGTTCAATCACGCAATTCTGCTCTTCAATGTTAGGCGCGAGCCCGGGTGAGAGTTGGGAGGGTGGGGCAATTAGCACCACTATCACAACCCCCAACCCCCTAGCCCCCTTTTTTTCACATCTAAGAGGTATTTGCCATCTATTTACCCGCATTCGTGGTGATCGTATCATATCAACTATACCGTGGTGTTATAAGTGTAAATCAGCAGTCAAGATTCGGTATGGATATAGCTAAGCATTTCTGCATTTACCCCTTTTATCCTCTGGGTTACATGTTAGCGGAACGGTGGAATTGTTCTATTTTCAACCTGCCGCATCATTTAGGTAAACCATATTTATTCTGTCACAAGATAAGAGAATTAATTTTATAGTAAAAGAGACGCTCTCTATCTTAACTATCATTCCAAGTCGTTACATAATCCATGCATTTCTATCGAAAATTCAAAGTGTCTAGTTACAATGCAATAAGTCTAAAGTATCTCGGTTTCTTCTTAGAATCTATTTCCTTGAGCAGGCACCAGATTCTTCCTTTCATCCCACTGAAAACCGGCCGGCGTTACTGGCTTCGAGCCGCCATTCTGAAACGAATAAACGTCGTCCATAAGGGGATGTGTTAGGATTTCCTCGTCCGTTAGGGAGCATCTATAGATATAATCATCCAGTTGGCAATATGCCATCCAAGTCTGGAAGGGCACATTTCTGGGTTTCCGAGAGACACGGCCTCGGTGCGCCAGCTCAGGTATCCATCGTTCTCCCCTCTGGAGCTTTTTGCCCTCTTTCTCTTCCTTATTTTTCCCTGCTTCTTCCTCCCCATCCGCATCTGAAAGTAAGAAATCGTCCATGTACATATCTTCCGATTGCCTTCTCTTCTTACGGCCTCGCTTGAACTTGGCTGACTTGGGTGTCGGTACGCTCAGGATATTAGGAGTATTATAATCTGGCTCGCCGGTGATGCCTAAAACTTTCTGTTGCTCCAGCCATGCTACTTCAGTCTCCATTAGAGAAACCCTTTTCTCTAGGGCTTTTGTCGCTTTCGCTCGCCCACCTTTCGGAAACCTTCTCCCTTTCTTCCCATGCTTCAACTCTTGTTTTGTTGTTGCCTTTTTTACGCCCGCGCTTGATGTATGCATTTTGTCTAGGCCCTGTGACAACTGACTGGTTGATGAACGCTTGTCTCGAGTAGATCTCCAAGGCTGCTGCCGACTCGGTGAATCCATTCTCATATTCGCCATCTGATAAACTTGGTAGGGAGAAAAGATGTAATAATTTTCGCGGTTGGGGAAGTTAAATTTAACATGAGCAACAAGATAAATAATTTAATTTTGATGCTTTACAAACTCTTTGTTGACAAATTTGGTCAACTAAAACATTGAGTTAGTGTGATGTGAGGGGGGAAAACAAAGGAATACATGCCCTGTTGTGTCTTCTCCATAGCCACTACGCTGCTGATCAACCCAGTTGAATGCTCTTAGCAATACAGCCTCTTTGTAAAGATGATACAAAGAATCAAGTTGGCCGTGAAAAGGGAAGTGCAACTAGAATCGGAAGGTTGCTGGACCAAGACCATTCTGTAGATGGTTCCTGATCTACGTTAGCGAAACCCGGGTCTTAGAATGGCATTGAACAATGAAGGCAAAAGCAGATACCAAAGTAAAAGTAATGTAAATTAGTGTTTCAGAAAATAAAGTAACATTTATATTGAAGAGCTAGGTTCAATATTTTCGGGGATGTTGATAGTATAGTAGATGTGTCGATAAACCCATCTCCCTCCTTTTGCACGTTCTTGTGTACTTCCGGGTTGCCCATTTTTGTGTGTTCCACTGACTATCTGCCATACCACCTTGGACAAGACCCCTTTCCTATATCTTGAAGAACCGAAGGTTATTTTTGTCGACATTTTCACAGCCAGCGTCCTCGCATAGGGCGAGATAAACTGGCAAAACAGCTTCGTTGTGATGGTGCCATAGATTTTTTATATTAAGCTGGGAATAAGTCATAAATACCCCTCTCGCCTCCGTGATATAAATGGGTAAAGGAGGTAAGGGTAGGTTGCAGTTGGTTAGGTAGGGATCTGAAGAATCGCGTTAGATTCAAGCATACTCAATTACGGCACAGCTGTTACTAGGTATGCAACCAATAGGTATGCAAAGTAAACGGATTTTAAAGGAGAATGGCAAACTTGTATATTGCAGTTTGTCTGAGGATATTGAGTCGAAGGTTATGGTGCTTATTGGCTTACCTAATCAATTTCAATCAGGGGTAAAAAGGGGGTTAGCATTCTGTTCAAGTATGCCTGCCAGTCTCCTGGGTCAGGCACCTGACCTCCGGCTGTAAAGATATTATATATTAGTGCTTACCTTAGGTACCTGGTAGAGAATTCCCCTAAACGAGAAAAAAAACCATGCCCGGTATAATTGCGGCGAGGCAAAGGCGAGGTAGGCAGCTGGCAGGGCCGGTTTTATCATACCCAATTATCATGGTTACAATCTAGGCGGATTTTGTGCTAATCTCCGCCTGGCGGCTACACATTTAATTATCCCGAATCCTCAGATATCCTTGGGTAACGGATTAGGGGATAATGGATTTTAGGACATTGAAATAAATCAGATAAATAATGTGGTCTTGTTGCTCCTAACTCTACGTCAGGCTTATCTCACCAATCCTACGAGTAGGTATTATTCATCTATTCCGTCTCTACTATCCCGCTGCCTCTTCCTGCAACCGATTTGGAAGGAATTCCCGGCCATATCCTCCGAGTACAATATCTCCTGCAACCAAAATGCCTGGAACTGCCGGCATCAAGACGGCGTTATCGCTGATCGAGAACGACAAGTCCAAAGTTCTGGGCTTGACCCTCAACAAGCAAATTACCGTCCAACCTGGGCAGTACGTCGCTAAAGCCGGTGAGTGTTAAGTAAGGAGTGAAGAAGACGGAAGAAATTCTTCATATGCACTTAGCCAACCCTGAATTGAACCGAATCCTCTAACCCTCATTAGACGCACAATCCGAACCGGAGCTCAGTTTCGCATCCCTGTCCCCTGAGAAGACTTACCTAGTGGTGGGACTGGACCTCGATGCGCCGTTCCCGTCCTTCGGCGTGCTGGGCCCGGTTCTGCACTGGATCCAGCCAGACCTGAAGGCGGAACCTGCCGAGGGCGGTGGGTTCGTCCTTAAATCTACGGCGCCGTTCGTGGCGAACTATATCGGGCCCGCCCCGCCGGGGATAAGCGCGCCGCACCGGTATACATTCTTCCTGTACGAACAGCCCGAGGGGTTCGACGGGAAGAAGTATGCCCCGCCCGGCGGCAAAGACATGGGCGTCGGAGGGCGCATGCGCTATGACTTGGACGCCTGGGCGAAGGAGATCAAGCTCGGACCGGCGATGGCTGTTAATTACTTCAAGAGCAACTAGGGAGCTGGATTGGCTCCGGCAAGGGCGAGGTGTGGGTGGTTATGGGAAAGGAGACGTTGTCATTATAATACCTCACTCAACCAGATGATACTGAGATGATGCGTTTGCTTTCATATCCATTTACTAATACCATTATTGATGTATCCAAAGTGTAATAGACAGCAGATATGTCCTAAACACATCTTATTCGAATTAGGAGCTAGACTAATTCAAAGTGCCCATTCTGTCTGTGTTAGGTCAGCGGATCGTCTTATACAACTTACTAGCACAATTTGCTTGCATGGACCCGTTTCCCGATGCTGTGCTAGATGTCATGTTATTACGACATTCCACGTTGTAAGATCCTCGTATTAGACTCCAAGATTAATTGTTCTACAACTCAAGAGTAGATACTCGAGTCGAGGCCTTTGAGATCCCGTCCCGCATGACACACAGTTCGCTGGGGACCCGTTGATAAACAGAAAAGCTAATAATTAATTCAACGGGCCGCTCCCGAGGTGGCGGGTATCACGCTGTCACTCCATTATTGGCAGCCTGTGTGAGATTGGTCGCGGTTGTGGAGTATCCTCATCGTGCATATGTCTGCACTTATCATAATGAGCTGCTGGCAGAAGACCAATAAATGCGGTCAGGAATTGCGCCTAACCTCACCTCTTTTTCGCTCAACCAACTCAGCACCACGTCATATAATTCCGAGTTGTCGTGGGCCCTATTAATCGGATCGTCGGTTTTGTGCTGTAGTCAGCTCCAACATCACGGTGCTGGCTGGGACGGACAGTCCGCCCCGCCGGATGAAATATCATATAAGATTGATTCCCAACATAAGATCTACCTATTGAAGATGCGCACGTGCAGCAAATCATCTCTGAATACTGGTAGCCATTGGTATTTATAGTTATATATGGTAATACAACTCCATCGCATTCGTTGGAGAGCGACACGCATGAAAATGGAGAGAACATAGAGTTACGTTTGAAGCCCAAGATTTGAGTCTTCAGGCAACTTCTTGGGGGAAAATATTCGTACGGAAATAATTTAGTTGGATTCCCAAAACACGTGTTGCACCTTGATACCTACCTGACCGTCCTCGACTTCGATCTTTGGGCCAGATTTGAGTGCATTATGAATATTCTCTGTACGTAAGCCTTGATAGCTTGGTATGGGTACCCCTTAAGGCTCGGCATGGATCGACGTGTCTCGACCTGTCAACATGATGTTGCTTGCTAGTTGGCAATTCATGAATTCTTCGAGACACACCCATCGCAGCCAAACGGAATCGACACTATGAACGAAGAGTTGGATATGCTTGGGCGTGGCTTGCTCTTGTTGGGGGACGCATTGAAACCAAATGTCTTCCGACCCCAAGTTGAATCCAAAACATTGAGATCTCCTTATATATTCCCCAGAGTCCCTCAACCTCAAGTCCAAGACATATAACTCTACCCCAATCCATAAGAAGCAAGTATGATGAACCCGAAGAAGATGGCGAAAAAGAAGAAGAGAGGACAATTGCGCCAAGTCCCGGATCCCAATCAATCCAGTCAAGTTCATCCAGCTACTCCAGCCAACTCAGTTAATCCGGTACAGCCAGCCGATCCAGTCAACCTTGCTAGGCCACCTAGTCCGATAAAACCACCAACCCCGGTCAAATCACCGAGTCCGGTCGCCCCAGCTAGTCCGGTCATTCCCGCTAGTCCAGTCATTCTAGTCGAGCAAGAGCTGCCGGTCGAGCCAGAGCCGGAACCAGTGCCTAGCCCACCTGTAGCGCCCGAGGAATACGAGAAGGTAAATCGAATTTATGAGTACCCGTGTTGAGATGCGCCTGACTGATCAATTTGGTATAGATTCAGGATGGCAATGCCGCAGAAGAAGTTTCCAAAATCTGGGTAGGCCCCTGTTTCGCCCCTAAAATTAATGTAGTTTGAGATAACTCATCAGCTGCAGGCTTATGGCGCTGATGACAAAGAAAGTCAAGTCCATTTTTTCGATTCGAGCTTTACGCGGCTATCTTTCGAGGACAGCGAGCGAAACACATCCGAGGTACTAGCTGCCGAATTCAACGCTGGCTCCACGCAATCAGCTGATGAGGGCTATGAGCATGTCAGTTCCGAAGAGCGAGCCCCCGACTTCTCACAATACGACCAATTACCACGTATCTCACCTCCAGTAGAGCCGTTGCGGTCGGGACCGCACATCGCGGATACGTTCGACGTTGAGAAGGTCATTGGAGCCATTCAGAATGGATATTCCGCAACGGAGTTGCGTGAGTATCTGAGCTACTACCACAAGGCCGAGACGAGCCTCTTGAAAGAAAATCTCAATGCGGTGGTTAGGGGATTTCCAGCTACCTTCTTCGTCGTCGAGACCAATGATGCAGAACTCATTCGCTCTTGGATTAAGTTTGGTGGGGATCCGAATGCTACTCATGGGCCTCTTCGCTTTCCCTTGCTAGCGTTTGCAATTTTATGCGGTTCTCGCCCACGATTACAAGCGACGAAAACCATAGAGACGCTGCTGAGACTTGGCGCATCACCACTTGTTATTCCCGCTGCGTACTATAACCCGTTCGATGGTGACCTTCCAGAGTCTGGGCCCGAGGAGAAATACCTGCACGACATCCGAGATGGCGATAAGCTCTGGTGCACGCCGGAGATTCGACAACGTCTCGCCGGCGCATTGAGCCTCACACAACGGTATCGACTTTGGCAAGCAACTGGACTGGAGCCAGCTTCTGGCCGTGAGAGGACGCTGGCCATAAGAAAGGATGCTGTAGAGATACTTGGGCTGCCATATGCCATTATCGGCCAAAAACTAGCAGCGTGGTCCTTGAGGAAGAGCTTTCTTGTGTAAGTGGAAATTCATGTTTTTTGTTTACTCGGTCTAATTTTCAACAGGCATCTTGCTATGCCACGAAGGAAACCACTAGTCCTCCTTTTCGCAGGACCAAGCGGACATGGCAAGCATGAACTCGCGAGACAATTAGGGAATCTTCTATCCTTGGAGCTCGAAGAAGTCAACTGTGCGGATTTCGAACGTGCTCAAGACTCTGACTTGGGTGCTCCCTTAAACAATTTTCTTGCTAGCAAGACTGGACAACGGAGTATTGTATTCATGAATGATTTCGAGAAGACATGCGAGATGACCCATAAAGCGCTTTTGGCTCCCTTTGATCGAGGTTCGTTTATCTGCCAGTTAAAGCTCACGTGGGCCGAGACTAACTTCAACAGGAGACTACGCGGACCGTCGTAATGGTCAGAAAGTCGATTGTTCACAGACTATTTGGGTTTTGGCAACAAACCAGTTCGATAACATTATTTCGGATTTCTCCAAGGCCAACAACAAGCTCCTTCGTTATTCTGATTTGCGGTCAGAGCAGTACACCCTTAGGAGGCAGCTTCACCGCCGCCTTCGTGACGGGAGCATAGAGAAATTTGGAGGCCCCCTGGCTAGCCGAATCACGGAAATCATTCCGTTCCTGACATTTGATCCGTCGGAACAAGCTCTAATCGCCGACAAGTATATGATGGAGCTCGAAACCGTAATTGCGGGACCAGTGGTGAAGTCGACAGATCCGGACGAGGACAAACTTGTTGGCAATGTTCAACTACAAATCGTGAACAATGCTGAAGTATGTTCCATCATCGCGAGGGACAATTATATGCCCGAATTTGGTGCTAGCAGCATTTCCCATGGTGTTGATGCAGCCATCGCTAATCCGCTAATAAGTCGATACTTGGAAGATGGCGATGACTTTAGCGAAGATCAAGCAGAAACCAAGTTCAAGGTTATGACGAATGAAGATAATGAGGTGGAAGTGTTGGCTATAAATGACGGTGGTAATGGATACCTACCTGGACCTAGATATTCATGGTATTGAGGTTGAGGTTGAGTTGAGGTTGAGGTATGGATGGGATGTGATAGGTGTAGTAGGAGAGGGGATGGATGATGGAATGGGATTGGGGGTGTGTTCCATTTGTAATGGGGTGCTGTATGGGGATGTTGCAATTTCTTCACGTGCTTAATTACCTGAGGATAAAATGTACACTAATGGGATATGGATGCTATCCATTGGGTCATGGAAAATAACAAGATTCACCTAATGCAGGCACGGGATAGCCCTTGGGGATCGTACTAAGGGCGGGTACAAGTACATAGGGTGATAGGTAGCTTCCTTCACATGCTAGACTGGAGCTTCTCTTCCAATTCAATCATTGGTGCTGTCATTGCCAATTGAAACTGCATCTCATGACGTAATTGACAAGGTTACCCCAAAGTGAAGTCATGTAAACGTCAATTCCATATGTACCTACATTCCACTGTTATTCAAATTCGCTCTATTGTTCCATCTAAGAGTTAGGTCTTTACTTTGTTATAGCCAGCTTGAAGTCCGATTTGTTTAATCCTGTTGTGTTAAGCTGCCTAGTTTAGTGCATACGCGATACTCAACAGCTCTTTTCTGCCTTTGTTTCTTGGTGGCTTAGTATCACATGTCACCTCTCGAGATGGTTTCCGAGATGTTATACGAGATTCAAGCTGAATTTCTTAATAGGATTAGGACTTTGAACAATCCTGCTCGTCACCCACTCCTTTTCTTGTCCGAGATACTTCAATGGCAGTTTCAATGGCTCTTCGAAATCTTCCAGTGGTTCGCCGACAAGGTATTCTCTCCAACGCCCCCGGGACCGAGCCATCGGTTGGGGAGACCTAAGATTGCTGTTATCGGTGCCGGCATTACTGGCATCACTTCGGCGGCTCATTGCATTGGTCATGGATTTGACGTCGCCATCTTCGAAGGTGGAGATGAACATAGCTTGGGAGGTATATGGAGCGTATGTAGCCCTAGCCTCAGGCCGGATACTCATCGATAAAATATCGATACGCTGACAGCGCTGAATGCAATAGAAAGTAAACAATACCTCAAGCCTGCAGATCCATTCCTTCATGTACAGATTTCACCCGTCGGTCAAATGGCAAGGTGGCTATCCAGATAGACAACAGATTATAAGCCAGGTCAGACAGCTGTGGGAACGATATGGCCTGGATATGAAGACGAAATTCAACACCAATGTCGATAAGGTGTACCAAGATGAGAAGGGCCGTTGGATCATCAACAACCCGGCCAACGGTAGATTTGAAGGTGTTATAGCGGCTGTAGGAACGTGCGGAGACCCTAAGATGCCCCGAATGAACGGCATGGACACATTCAAGGGGTCGATATACCATTCAAGTCGCTTGACTGGGTATGCATAAAAGCATGTTTGTTGTGACTTGAAGCTAATGTAGGCTTAGTGTTGACGCCAAGGGAAAATCCATGATCATTATAGGCGGCGGAGCGTCCGCAGTCGAGGCCTTGGAATATGCTTCTGTATGTATATTTCGCTAAAAATAGTCCTCGAGACGCGTCTGATGCTGCTGTTGCTGACCGCAAGTGCCACAGGAAGAGGGAGCTTCGAAGATATACATCCTTTCGCGTAGCGACAAGTGGATTATTCCGCGCAATTGGGTGGTTGATATTCTTCTTTCTCTCAACATATGGGGTCAGGAGACAATGTTATCTGCGATCCCAGAGACACTCCTCAAGAAATTCTTTTATTGGGATTTGCAGGACTTGGCGCCGAATGATAAAGGAATATTCATGGACACACCGATGGTCAATTCAGACGTCATGGACAAGCTACGCTCAGGTAAAGCTGAATGGATACGATGCGATATCCAGAGGTTCACTGAGACGGGCATCTTTGTTAACGAGAGAGAGAAGGGAGTTCCAAAAGGTGGTCCCGGTCGTCATATGAACATCGAGGGCGATATTGTGGTAATGGCAACGGGATATGAGAGGCCGTCATTGAATTTCCTCCCTGATGACTGTTTCGCTAAACCATATGGACCGCCGAACTGGTATCTTCAAACGTTCCCTCCGCGACACCCTTCCATTTCGGCCATCAATTGCACCTATCTATCGGCAATCGGCACGGTTGGTAACTGGCATATCGGTATTTACACACGGATTCTTCTCATGTTCCTCGTTGATCCCCTTACACGACCGGCCACGTTTTGGATGGAGCGCTGGATTGATATGACCAAGGTACTGAAAGCAACGGCTCCAACCGGCGCCTTTGACTTTTTTACCTATCTTGAGTTGCTCTGGTGGTTCTTTTTCTGTGTCACCATTAACCCATTCCGATGGAAGTGGGCCACCTTTGTCTTCTTTGGCTTGGGGATTGCATTGCCAAAGCGAGTGGTAACAGCTGAAGACCAGGTTCGTAATGGCATGGGATTCGCTGAGGCCGACGAAGAAAGTAGAGACGTTGGCAACAGCTTCTAGGAAAGCTTGGATAAGAAATGTCTCTCATTTGACCCTCGCTGGGCAGTACCGACTGAGGATATCTCTCAGGAGGAAGAAGCGGCGTTCTGGATGGAATTCGATGAGATATCGAATACGACGGCAGATGATATTTACAATACAATCGCGGAAAAAGAAGCCTGCAGCACAACTGCCGAGCCTTCAGAATCGGATCCCGCTAGTTCTACACTTGTGTCCCCTGATGATTTTAGCCTTCATGATGATTTTTTTATGGAACAACCAGAGCACAAGCATCACAAGAATCTCGAGGAGCACATACAGCACGCGTCTATCCATGAGCGTCCGCCAGATAATTGCGTTGCTGGTCCTGGCCGAAACAGCTTTATCGACGACCGTGTAATACGGCACGGCTGCTGCGATACTTTTAGGCGACAAACTCTCGAGACTTAACGTGAACAGAAAACTTGTTTCGTGGCGTACGACGCCAAACAGTATTTGGCTATACCACCAAAATAGAATTTGTTGGATGGTAAAAGGCGATGAAGGAGAAAGGTACAACGGCATTTTTATGACAATCATATGAAGAAACGAGGCTAGCATCTGTTGAGTAATTGGAGGCAGTGTAAACAGTTTACTGTGTTGTTATGACACTTCCAACTCAAACATGGAGCTACCCGACACATTCCACACTTGTTAGCATAGCCACGAAAACAAAACAAAACAAAACATAATGACGGGATGCATTAGAGGAAGACATATAATAGATTTGCCTCCATTGGTACTCTTAACGTTTGCCTCGGTCTCTACGACCGCCTTCCATAACCTTGAGACGTTTGTTAAATCGGTCGCCTATCTCTTTAGTACCGAGGCTGAGACCAGTTCCACGAGCACTGTCGATTGTGTCCCTGGTCCTCTTTCGGCTCTTTTCTAGGAGTGCTTTGGCACCGCCGCCGCCCTCCTTCCGCTTGGTTAGCCGGTCGATTCGGGCTACGCCCTCGCCGAGATCATGCCAATCTTCACCACCGAAGTTCATCCTCGCGCTGCGACCCTCCATCTTGTTACGCTTGGTGCGCTCCTTCTTGCTCTCCTTTGGTAACCGGACGAAGTTGGACTCTTCGTATTCCCGTCTCCGGTCTTCCTCCTGCCGCTGGGAGGCGCTCTTCATCTTCCTGCCGCCGGACACGATTGTCGTTCCGACGCTGGGCTCCGCGACCGGCACCGTCGAGAGCTCGTTGGAGATGTATTCGTCCATGGTGGCCGACTTCATCGGCCTGCGCTCGACGCGCTCCCTCCGCTCAGCTGTGGGCATGACGGTCGGCGTGATCTTAGGCGGACGGTATGCGCCCGTCTTATCCTCGGTTGCGGCGGCGGCTGCCATGCCGACGGGGTTTGATGGAGGCGCAAAGTTATTGAAACTAGGAGCGAACTGCTTGGCGGAGATGTCAAGCGCAGGTCTGGCCGGGCGGCCGTTCTCAGAACCATCTTCTCCGTCGCTGTCGGCTGACTCTTCGCCCGATTCGGATCCTGACCCTGCTTCGGCATCTTTCGCTGCCTGGGAAGCAATGCGATCTGCGTCTTCAACTGCGCGCAAGATTTTGTCCAGCTGGAATTGCAGTTTCTCCTCGAGAGGTCTGACACCCTTGTCCAAGTATAGCCTTAATTCGACCAGCTTTTTGACTACTATGTCCGAAAGATCAGTCTCATCTTCTTCATCTTGGTCCTCTAAACTAGTATTCTTTGCGTTTCGAATTTTGATGAGGATGAGGAATACAAGGTTTTGTAAGTAGGAGAGGAGGAGCTCGTTTTTTACGTCTAGGAGAGACACTCCATCCTTAGTCGACTGAATTCCAGAAAGTTTCGGAGTAGCTTCGAATGCAGAAGTTAATGAACTTGTTAAAGAGTCCAGCAACGCTGGTAACGACGCAGGGGCTGCCATAGCGTAGGGTGATGATGCTATTTGTGTTGCTTCTTATTGAAAATAAATATTGAAAATGAAATTCTCCAATACAAAAATTAATTCACTGTTCTTGGAAGCAATGAAAAAAAAAAGAATTGAGTTATGCGATAACGATAAGATATCCTTGTTCATCTGCGGATATCCATGGATGGAATTATGATAAGAGGGGCCCGGATGGATGGCTGCATGTCAAGGGAACTCCGGGTACGTACATACAAAGTACCTGGCAGCTGCCTGGCTTACCCCCCCACAAGTGCACTGTCGGATTAATGAAGGTTCCCAGGCGACGTGACACCTAGAATGACTAAGACAGCTAAGATAATTTCTTAGGGACAGCTGGCTTGCGAAGTATCCACATCATAATCTCATATGTAAAATGACAGGAAGCTCCTAAATTTTATGAATCGAGCCTGCGAGTGTAAGCAACCTAACATCGATTCAATCTTATTCCATGATAAATCTTTAGTTAATATTTACAATTTGAAACAATTGTCGAAAACCTTCTCTTTTTTTATTTTTTTTTTACCGAGGCCACGCGCTCTTCAAACCTCGTCTTCCGTTTCTAATCATCCTTGATCGCCACAAATATATTTTTCATTGAACACCGGCAGTTCCTTGAATCTCCTTATACATCACCACCACCAAGCCTTTGTGCTTCGTGATTGGTCTCGAATCCTTTTCTTACGGCGACTTTTTGTAATACGTAAGTTCATGAAAAAAAAACAAAAACAATTAACAATTACATAGTTGCCTGCTCAGCCACTACGCTACTATTAACTTCCTTCTTAACATACTCTACTTTCTCATCGTGCGAACATCTGTTTACTTATTACATCTAGAAACAAGACTCGATGTCATAAAAAAGTCCCACGATGAAGTCGAGAACGTTTGCGCCGTCTTGGGCGCTCTGCACCGCGTTGTTGGCTCTTCCTCAACTATCAACTTCTTTCTACCTTCCAGGTGTCGCGCCAACATCATACAAACAGGGTGATAAAGTTCCTCTCTACGTCAATAGCATCAAACCCGTCGCTGCCCAAGATGCGCTCCTCCACTCCGTCATGTCGTACGATTACTACAACGAGAGGTTTCAGTTCTGCCAACCCGAAGGTGGCCCATCCTATGTGTCCGAAAGTCTCGGGAGTATCCTATTTGGCGATCGAATAATGACCTCGCCTTTCGATCTAAACATGATGAAAAACGAGACATGTAAGAAGCTATGCTCTTCCAAATACGACATGCCATCCGCGCACTTCGTCAACAAGCGAATAATGCAGGGCTACGCATTGAACTGGCTGGTGGATGGCTTGCCAGCCGGCCAACACCTCCTTGACGATCTCACCGGAACCACCTTCTATAGTCCCGGTTTTGCTATGGGTACTACCTCCACGACTGATCCTGACGGTCCGACCTTTTTCAACAACCATTACGATATTGTTATCGAATATCATAAAGTCAACGGGAAAGAGGATCAGCTGAGGGTAGTGGGTGTGATTGTGCAACCTGCATCGAAGGCGTACAAGGGCGATAATCTGGAATGCAACGACAACCAAACACCACCTGTGGTACTCGTGGAAGACGCCGGCGCCGAGACCGAGGTTACCTTTACCTACAGTGTATACTGGACCGAGTCGCCCACTGCCTGGGCTACGCGATGGGATAAATATCTGCATGTGTTCGACCCCAAGATCCATTGGTTCTCTCTTGTCAACTCGGCAGTCGTGGTCATTTTCCTCACTGTCACCGTCACTTCTGTTCTATTCAGGGCCCTGAAGAAGGATATTGCGAGATATAACAGACTAGACCAGATTAACTTGGATGACCTTTCGGGCACTTCGGCTCTTGAAGATGGTGTTCAGGAGGACTCTGGCTGGAAGTTGGTACATGGAGATGTGTTCCGAACTCCCTCCCACCCTCTTCTCCTCTCTGTCTTCCTCGGCAATGGCGCTCAGTTGTTCGTTATGACCGGCTTCACCATATGCTTCGCATTACTGGGTTTCTTGTCCCCGTCGAACCGTGGCTCTCTAGGAACGATCATGATCATCCTGTATACCCTCCTCAGCTTCGTCGGTGGTTATGTCTCTGCGCGAACCTACAAGTCTATGAACGGCGAGAAGTGGAAGTTGAATATCGGATTGACTCCTCTTCTCGTTCCCGGCATCGTCTTCTCGACATTCTTCTTCCTGAATCTGTTCCTCTGGGCTAACGGAGCCGCCGGCGCCGTTCCGTTTACCACTATGTTGGTCATCATCGGCATTTGGTTCATCATCTCAATCCCCCTCTCAGTTAGCGGCTCATGGCTCGGGTTCCGCGCAACGGTGGTCGAGCCTCCCGTCCGAACCAACCAGATCCCGCGACAGATCCCTCCCGCTACGACCTACTTGAAGCCTCTCCCCAGCATGTTACTCGTGGGCATACTGCCTTTCGGCGCCATCTTCGTCGAGCTCTACTTCATCATGAGCTCAATCTGGTTTAGCAAGATCTATTACATGTTCGGCTTCCTCTTTCTCTGTTACGGACTCATGATTATCACCTGCGCCGCGGTTACTGTTCTCATGGTGTATTTCTTATTATGTGCGGAGAACTACCACTGGCAATGGCGATCCTTCCTCGCAGCAGGTATGAGCGCGGGCTACATATTCACGAATGCCCTGATATACTTGATCAGCAAGTTGTCTTTGGGCGGCTTGTCCGGCACAGTTCTGTATATCGGATATAGCGCTCTGCTTTCCTTCCTTTTCTTCATCCTCACAGGTATGTAACCACTTCTCTTGACACCACTGTCCACTATACTAATATCGAATAGGGTCTATTGGATTCTTCTCGAGTTGGTGGTTCGTACACAAAATCTACGCCTCTATCAAAATCGACTGAATGATGAAGGACACAAGAGGTGTGGGGCTAAAAGCATCATGATTCGAGGGGGGTGAATAGGGGCGTGTTGGAACCTTGTACTTATAAATGTACGACCAATGTCTTTCTTCGTGCATTGTCTTTGCGGCATACCGACATAGGGCGAGACGAGAATAAACGGTCTACAAGTGTCAAAAGAGCCAGGCGTTCTAGGAGGCGTTCTTCCAGGTTTAAGGAGGGCTCTCACACATCACGTTTAGAACAAAGGGAAAAAAAGTCCGTTCTGGCTCCGGCGGATGGAGCTGAGGCGGGCGGCCGAGTGGCTACCTCCGTATTCGGAATCATAAATAAACTTCATAATTGGATGGGATTCATCGCCATGATTGTTTTACTTTGAATGAACCGGTTTGATATCGTGAATTAGTAATTGGTGTACCAATTTCGCTAGATGAAACTCTACACGCCTTGCTTCCGCATGAAGAATTTAATCCCGGCTATCCCTCCGGCGGCCGAGAATCTTGGAACTCGGTGGTTTGGAGTGGGGCCGGTTGCGCTTCGAATCATGAAAGCCCGGGTTCTGCTATAAATTGGTTGAGCTTTCCCGGCGTTCTTCGTCGACAACACCTGTTGCCTCGGGATCCGCCATATAAAGTGATTATATGAAATAACTGGGCTGCTTAGCTTTGGAACTGTCTCAAGTCATCAAAAACCATGTGGTTATCTGACGTATAATGTTCATCGTCCTGAACAGGATCGACTCTATTCAAAGGCAGGTATAATGTTCATCGTCCTGAACAGGATCGACTCTATTCAAAGGCAGGTACCTAGACGATGCCATATGCAAGCTACGTAAGTATGCGTACCTCCCGGATAGGAGCGAGTGCCTCTCCTCGGATAGCCAACAGCCTAGTCATCGTCATCCTCGTCATCGTCCGCCATAAACTGAAACTGCTTCTTCTCGCCCACGGGCGAAGACGCCATGTGGCCAGCCGCACCGGCGTCCGCTGCGCCGCCGGCGGTGATGCTGGCGCGCCTCCAAGCCTCGCGCTGCTCCCTCTCGCGCTGGGCCCGCGCGCGCGCCTGCTCCTCCCGCGCCCTGCGCTCGCGCTCCTCGCGCTCCTGGCGTTCCCGCTCCGCGGCCTGCTTCTGCTCTTCCTCTTCCTGCTTCTTGCGCTGCTTCTCCCGCTCCGGGTCGTAGTCCTCCGCGTCGATGCCCTGTTCTGCTAGGAAGGCCAGCGACACCAGCGCGCCCTGCCGCACCTGCTCCTCGTTCGGCCACGGTAGGAACTCGAACCCGCTGTACGGGTTCAGGTGCCACTGCAGGTCCTCCGGCAGGCTCGTCGCGGCGTTTTCGCCCGTCGTCGTCACGGCCGGGTTCTGCTGCTCGGACTGCTGCTGCTGCTGCTGCTGCTGCACCCCGTTCGTCGCCGGCGCGCCGTTGGGCGTTGCGCCGGCGGCGGGCGTCGCGGCTGTGGTCTCCATCCCCGATTGCCCTCCGCTGTGGGCCACGGCGCCGGCGGGGGGCATGGTGGTCTTGCTGATGCGGCGCGCGTACGCTAGTAACTCGTCGTAGTTGATGTCGTAGCTCGGGACGTCGGAGGGGAAGACGGTGGCTGGCGCGCCGACGAGCTCCTTGCGCGTGTTAGCCAGCAGGCGCAGGGTGTCCTTGATCTGGGCGTCGAAGCTGGCCGTCGCCGCGCGCAGGTCTTCAATGCGGCGGTAGTTGGACTGGTGGGTTTGCACTGGGCTGTAGTTAGCCTCTCTACTTTCTCTCCACTTGATAATTGGCGGGATTCGGGAAGAGCGTACGGTCCTCTAGGCCTTTATTTAGCTCGATGTCGGCGAGACCGAGCTCGTTCACTTGGGTCACGGATGGGTGGTATTTGGCAATGGAGTCGACGAGCGTGCTTAATGCTTTCTCGACGCGGTCGAAACAGACGTCGAGCTGCTTCTCCATTTTGGCGGTAGACAATATGTTTTTGTTTACGAATGTTGGACAAAAGAAGAAAAAGATGAATGGAGGTGAGCTTTTGAGCTTTGTCAATTAATGAAATTAGTACGAAATACTTGGCTATCGATATGCAATTAATCGAATCTCGTCATAAGTGAATCTCGTGAGTTATGCTGAAACTAATTGTAGTTGTGGCTTGTAATGTGGCTTGTGGCTGATTATGTTAACCGGGTTCCTCCGAAATGGAAATGGAAATGGAATGTCGCGCAGTTTAATATAATAATTAATTCAATCGAGAATAGGAATTGAAGCTGTCACCAAAAGTCTCAATAAACTACTCGAATCGATATCTATTCACCATTGAACCTCGTCATCTGCACACTCTTCGACTATAAGTCAAGATGTCTCTAAAGGTATGGTCCATTAATAGCCTCATATATACCTACGATGTTGAATTGTTGCGCTTCATCGCCCCACAAGCTTCGGTTCAGGATTTTGCGAGAATCATTGCTAACTCGACATTCCCGCAGACACCCTCTCAATACCCGACCTACAAGAGTCCCTACGGACCTAAGTGAGTGCGCACCAATACACACCACTCCCGAATGCACGATAGCGATGTCTTTAATCCCAGCATCGAGGAAACGAGATATGCCGAGGAAGTTGGAGCGGTGACATACTGGATTGTAGAAATATCAAGAGTCTTTCTGGACCAATGGCTGACCACGGACGGATGAATAGGTACCACTACCAACCGCACGTCGCGGGATGGACGTTTAAGCAACTCGGCGGCCTGTAAGTATCCCGATTGCACACCCTCCTCGAATCGTACTAGACTACGAGTTCATTCCTTTATTCATTATACCGGGAATACGGACGGGTAGCTGACAAAACCGCGATTGTTAAGTGGCTTAAAGGCCGGTGCCTTCGGAGGCGTAGCCTTCTTCGCTGTCGTCTACTACGCATCCGGCATTCCTCGAGTAAAGCAAGACATCCTACAAAAGATTCCCTTCATCGGCGGCTACTTCATCAAGGAGACCCCCGCCTCGGATAACGTGCGTGCCCTACGCCATTCCCCTCTAGATTCTTGCTAATTCAACCTTCTAGCCCTTTTAAATGGAATCGTACTGGTGGTTTCTACTAGACGTAAAGGGAGCGCGATGCCGGCCGGGATAGAGCGTCTATGCTGAACTTCTGTATAAACATGCAACCAAATAGATCTCTTTGAAACCCCAAAACCTTTGATTTTGTATTCGGCACAGTTCTAACTTGAACCCCACATGCGTTGGGCCAGCTTGTCTAATCGTCTATCATGCATGGTGATAATACAATGTTTCTAACAAGCCTCATCCACAAACCCCCTTTTCTTCTATTCATGCCTTTTCTGCCGTCATCTGCTCTCTCATCTCCCCCTTTATACGTGTTACAGTCCCAGCACCTCCGTATACAAGGCCCGTGTAGATCATGGCGACACTTGCGCCGGCGTTCAACATTTCCAGTGCTCCCCGTCCGTTGGATATTCCACCTGTAGCAAAAATGACCTTTTGCTCCGGAGGCTGCGCTGAGCTAGTCTTCGGTTCGTTCTCGGAAAACCCTGTAATAGTTCCCTCTATAGCCGTTATACTTGCGTCGGCAGCCTCGTCGGCCACCACCTTGGCCTTCGTGGATTGGAATGACTGGCCGTCTAACATCTTTCGATAACGCCTGACCAGATCCACAGTCCGGTCGAACATCATCGGGCCGGAGTATCCACCAGTCTCCGTCATGGTGACCTGCTCCTTCGGTGTGATATTTATCTTAGGTGGGATTAGACCCGTTCGTCGCTTTGTCGTGTTGCCCACGATCACGCCGTCTACACCACTCGACCACATCGCCTGCACGATGCCTTCCATCTGGGTGTTCTCATCCTCGTCTGGCGAGACCTTCACCATCACCTTAGGCTTCTCGTTTCGATCCGTCCTTCGCGCCTCGTCGACCACTGCACTCAATATCCGTGTCAAGGGCTCCACAGCCTGCAGATCGCGCAAGCCCGGCGTGTTCGGGCTACTCACGTTGACCACAAGCACATCGGCGTACCGCGCCAGTCGGTTCACGCAGTACACATAGTCCCGCTTCACAGCCTCCACGTCCCGTTCGTCCGTCTCCTTGTTCTTGGCTATCTGCACGAGCAACAGGCGTCCGGGGAGCAGGCTTCCCGGCGGTACGTTGGCTTCGCCGTTGAGCACACTTGCCTCGTCTAGCCCAACCTCCTTCGCGTACCGCCTCACTCGCTCCCGCAACCGCATAGCCATGTCATCAGCGCCACGCGAATTTAATCCGTAGCGGTTGATTAAGCCATCCAGAGTAGGCACACGAAACATACGTGGCTTAGGGTTTCCCTCCTGTGGTCGAGGTGTGCATCCACCGACCTCGACTACGGCCGCTCCTAAAGCAAACAGCGCATCCGGAATATCAGCGTGTTTGTCGAGCCCCGCAGAAATGCCAATTGGGTTCGCTAGCTGCGTGCCGAACACAGAGATGGAGATATCCGGAGCGCCATCGAAGGAGGATCGTTCTCGCGGGTGCAAGCCTAGATTGTACAGGGTCTTCATAGATGAAACTGCAGCGTTGTGCGCATCCTCTGCATCAGAATATATAAACCGGAGTAGCGGCGGAACGACGTAGCGGTGAACGAAGGCGCGGGTATCGGTAGTATAGATGTAGGCTACATAACCGGTGGCCGTGATCGAAACAGCGTAAAGAACTGTTTTCAATCGGGATACTGGCAGCGAATCTGTCGATGAGGTAGAGGCGTACCGAGTGGTAATTCGGGAACGAAGCTGGGTTGGAGCTCGTCTAAGGGTAAGGAGTGGGTTAGCCGAGGAGGCAATGAAACCTCGGGCTATTCGATGGGAAGATGCCATTGTGACGAGTTGGGGATGGGCATAGTAGCCCTCAATGGCTTGTGGTTGTAAATTAAATGGTGGATGGAATTAAATTGAATCTATGAGATTATTATCTTATTAAGATTTTGAGAGATAAAGTTAACTTTCAAGATCAGTTGATCTTGAAGCTTAGAATCCCACTTTTGGTTAGCGTCGTTACTGGTGGGGTGCTTCTACCGGCCCGTCAATCACCCCTGTTTATCCATCCGTCATAACACGTATGTACCTAAATTCAATAAAGGAATTGCGTGTCATTCTGCATATGCATCTACTTGGAAACATCAATTCGACCAGCTATATACATACGTACACGGTGCATATAAGTATGAGCAACAAATCAGTTCACGTTTATCATGAAGGACGGGTCGAATTAAATCACAAGAAGTGTTCATAAATGTGAACTCTGACCGCATTCTATGTCAAACTCGATTTCACCACGATGGCTCCCTGGCTGGGGCTAGACCCATCATTCGCCGTCCAACTCATGCGATATGCTCTCATATCCACGGTCTTTCACATTTACGCGATACGCAAAATAGGACCTCTTCACACCGGCGCTGTGGTATTTTTATCTCTGGCGACTCTTACACTTCTAGGTCGCCAGTGGTTATCTCTCGTCACTGAATATACCCCAGAGCCTTACCTTGTATGTACATATACGTGCCCTTCTTTACCTGTCTCATGTGAGAATGTTCAGAGCTAAATCAACATAGGATGAAGTATTCCACATCCCTCAAGCTCAGGTCTATTGCGATGGGAAATATAGCGTGTGGGATGACAAGATCACCACACCACCTGGGCTGTAAGTGAATATAAAACAATTATTCTACTAAGTTGACTTGCTAATGCCGGAACAGCTACGCCTTGACTATCTTAGCTAATAGACTAACTGGATTCCCATGTTCTGTCTACTATCTTCGATTGTTCAATGTCGAGGCCATCTCCTATTTAGCTCTGGCGGCTACAGTATCTAGGATTCGTCTTGAGAAAGGAAGAACAGGAAAAGATTTACGAATCCCACATCCGTATTCAACCTACGGTCTATGGACAGGGATCAACGTTGCCTTGTTTCCTGTTCTTTTTTTCTTCTCGGGCTTATATTACACGGATGTCATTTCGACGTTCGTCGTATTGCTGTCTTACACGAACCACCTAGGGCGGGTCAGTCAGGAACGAACCTCCCTGATGAATGACATTTACACGCTCTTCCTTGGTCTCCTGTCTCTAAGCATGAGGCAGACCAACATCTTCTGGGTCGTGGTATATATGGGTGGTTTAGAAGTCGTCTGTGGTATCAAAACCCTACGCCCCGAGCCTGTGGCTACTCCATCTTTCACCACGCTTTCGCAGCAGATCAGTTTCTATGCCTGGAGATATTCGCTCGGCGAAATTCACGATCCACCCTCAGGCCTCACATCCCCGATTGGTATGCATAACATCCCACATTTGATATCTCATATACTAATGAAGTAGATTTGGTTCTTTGCGCCCTCAGTATTGGCATTGCTGCATTAGTTAACCTAGTGACAATTATACGTCAGCGCATCTGGCCACATCTAGCGATCCTGGGAGCTTTCGTGGGTTTCGTTGCATGGAACGGCGGCGTTGTTCTAGGTAAGCTTGTACGAGGAACCCTTTGCCCTAAGTATCGTCACTAACCAATGAAAGGCGATAAATCCAACCATGTGGCAACTCTACACTTAGCCCAGATGCTGTACATCTGGCCTCTCTTCGCG
Organism: Jackrogersella minutella; assembly: GCA_022578535.1. Classification (NCBI taxonomy): domain Eukaryota; kingdom Fungi; phylum Ascomycota; class Sordariomycetes; order Xylariales; family Hypoxylaceae; genus Jackrogersella; species Jackrogersella minutella. The sequence continues at coordinate 89,850 of MU388320.1, forward strand.
TTCTTCTCGGTACCCCTTTTCATCCCACAGCTTTTAGATGTGGCTATCCTCGGTTGGAAACGCCTCGCAGGTTCAAACCCGGCAAAAGCTCCTCTCCCACGCAACAAACCGAAAGGAACCAACGAACCCAATAAGTCGGCTGCCCTGAAAATATTTAATCAAGTAGGGTCTAGTCACATGACCCATTGCATCGTTGTTCTCACCGGCGCTCTGGCTGCTGCGACCTTGATTGTAAGGTACAACACCATCATACACCCATTCACTCTGGCGGACAACAGGCACTACATGTTCTACGTCTTCCGATACACCATCCTCAAGGCATGGTGGATCAGATACGCCCTTGTGCCGGTGTACATTGCATGCGGCTGGCTGTGCTGGACCACTTTGCGAGGAAGCCATTCTTCCGCCGCACTAAGGGATCGTCAGTGGATACGGACGCCATTTAGCAGCGTTAGTAACTCCGAGGCTTCACAAGCACCGCAGGCCTCGCGGCCACCGCAAGTCGACCGCAAACAAGCAGCTAGCAACCCGTCTCAACCTTCCCAGCCGTCGCAGCCACACCAAGCTCAACAGACGCCGGACGCATCAACGACATCGCCACCTACCTCATCTGTCCTCATCCTTCTGCTCGCAGCCACTCTCTCCCTTATCACCGCCCCACTAGTCGAGCCGCGGTACTTCATCCTGCCGTGGGTATTCTGGCGTCTCCTCGTCCCGGCCCGCGTTGCTGTCCCGAGGTCTATTCCGACGTCGGACTCGCCAGTCTCGCGATATCTCGTGCTCGTCCTCGAGACGGCCTGGTTCCTGCTTGTCAGTGCGGGTACCATGTATGTATTCATCACGCGTCCCTTTTACTGGAGGGCGCCGGACGGCGAGTTACTAGACGGCGGGAGGGTGCAGAGGTTTATGTGGTAATTTGGCATTTCTGATTTGTTATTCTGTCATCCCCCATGCAGCTAGTTACTAGACAGATCGGATAGGTAAAATACAAATTTTCATCAATTTGCATAATTGACACGATGCTTTTATTAGAAAGGTTCAAGCTAGTCAGCCACCACAATGATAAAATCGAGATCATTCTTCATCTTTTTATCTTAGTATTCATCCTCTGATGGTCTTGAAATTTCTACCTAGGTAGGTGAGGAAGGTAGGTTTTGCGTGTAGTCTCTTCTATGTGTACAAGGCTCGCATACTATGCAGTGAACGTGAAGTCCTCTCCTTCGTCGTGTCGAGCGTGTTGTGTTAATGTGAATATCGTCTGGCATGGCGTCGTGTGTTGAGATGAGATGATGAGGCTAACCGGCCCAAGTTTGAGCCGGCAGCATTGGATTTCTTTATAACACTTTCTTCTTTTTTTCTTCCACCGTGGCATGATCGCTTTAAAATCATGCATCCAAAATCCTGAAAACGCCGTTCCCAAATAGCAAACCGCAACACCACGCCGTGTCTTATGCAACCCAGCCATCCAATTCCAATTGTATTTCCAGATGCCGCCTTTTGGTTACCTGTTGATGATAGGAACCAGTAACAGTTGATGTAGTCCGTTTGTCCTTTCCCGCCATGGGTCTAAATGAGCAAACGATCGCGACGGCTTTACCTGCCAGGCGCGACTCTCACGGTTTTGTTTATCCGAGTCTGCTGGCTACCATAGATAGCCCAAGTTCATGATATGGCTCACAGACTTAACCGATCCAAGCTCAGGCGATCCTGACTCCGTACTCGTTTTACGACGCCTAGCTTGAAGAACCGCTCCTCGCCACCGGCTGTTCGGCCACCGATATACCACTTGTCGGCGCCCAACACATCACGGAAGCCCTCGCTGCTGCTATCACTACCTCGCCGCCGGCCGGATCCCGGGATGGGCACGCCGGGGCGGTGTGGTTGGGGAGAGTGATGTGATTGATGATGCCTATGAGGTGGAGATTGTATCGGTAGTTGGTTCATGACTCCGCCTGTCCGCGGTTGCTGTTGCGGTTGCTGTTGTTGTTGTTGTGATGATGGTTGGCTCTGAGAATGTGAGGATGACGAGATGGATCGGGTCCCGGAGTTCGAAGGGCTGGATGAAGGTTGCGTGGTATGCTTATTCGGTTGAGAGGCTGCCGAGAGCGCAGGTGGTGTTTGTTGCCGGAAAGCGGCGAGGAAGGAGGAGAGGAAGAATGGACGTTGAGATGAAGGCATCGTGGCGAGGTGCTATGGTATTGGGAATGCGTGGGATGGTAAGGTCGGTTATGGATGTAAAAGAGCTGATGGTAAAGTAAGAACCACAGCGCGTCGGAATGTTGGATCTAATCAGGAGACCGGGGGAAGTAGTTCGAAGGTATCGTCAAAATCGCTCGGTCGAACGGTGATGATGGGTGGATAAAATGACTAGTCGACCGAGGTTATGCGGCGTTTAGTACTATAGCCCAGGGGCGTGGACACTTGATAGAAGATATCTATGCTCTTGTCCCCCTTTCCGTCTTGTGAATGCACTACGTATATGGAGTCGTTCCCTTGCAGTTAAAAATATAATAGCTTAGAATGAATCGTTCGTGGACAGGATGAACAGCATCGACGCAATGATAGCGAGCAAGTCCGATGACCAATAGAAAGAAATAGACGCTAATTCGTGTTAGGGTAATAGAAATAGAAAAGAGGTAGGAATAGATATGGATTCGTCAGGATTGAAGGAAACTAATCTTCTGTAAGAAAGTCCCTTGACTTAAGACAGGTTGACGATAAAATTTTTATGTGTGGTGTCGACATGTGCATGTCAAAGTTGTAACAGTAGCTCGAAGTTGTGTAATAATATACATAGGTAATGTATGTACAAATATATGTGCGAGGTTAAAAAATGCTTAAAGGCTTGAAATCCAATGAATCCAATAAATCCTGACGTCGAGGCACATACTTCAAAGGTAAAGAGCTACTCGGCCAATCCCGGGTAACATACATAAGTCTGTGTTATCGACCCGCCCTGCCTGCCCTGCCCGCCTTCCCCCGCTACCGGTTACGGTTACCCTACAAAGGTGGGGTTATTCTCTTCTTCACATTTGCAAATGGAGGGGCTTTGATAGGTTCATGGGGATCCTATCCATCCATACAACTTTATTTCGCTTAGCAGGTACATTGGATTGGATCAAATATTAGTGGATTTGCACATGCAGTTTGATGATTCAGGTATTAAAACTTAACCTTGGAACACCCGTGGGACACCTTTAGTGCATCCCACCTATAAACATCCACCAACATCCATCAACATCCACTGCGGTACAATATCTCCGGGCCATTCAATAGTTCTAATCATTTTGGTCTATAACCCACTTACACCTACATAATAACCAACAAAAAGATTCAAAGAAACATTCGATTACATCGCCGATCCGCATTTATATTACATCCTTCTGCCCCTTCCATCCTCCTTTCTCACCTTCTCTCCGTCGGGACCTCCCAGGCTTCCCCAGATTCTCATACCTTTCCCCCGCTCGTCAGCCTAACATTGACAACTGAATCGAATGTTTCATATCCCCGATGCTCGCCGAATGACAAAAGTTGGTTCCTTCATTGGTAACGTATGCGGGGTTACCCTCGATCCAGACCATTGGTACCGTTGATCCTTTGATACAGATGGCACGATGCGGATTATAGCTATCAATGTATCCGCCAAGGCCTTGCCGAAGCAGCCTCTAATTCGGCTTGACTATGTCAGCGTCTTGGTTTTATAGTAAGCCGACGAAGCTGTATGGTAACATCTACGGTTATGACACCTCTAGCAACGACGTGACGAGCTGCCAACTTTGTAACATATTTCCGACTGATGTTCACAAGTGTAATGAGCATCCCGCCGAGAAGGGTCACCACGAAGTAACATGCATTTTCATGCTGTTTCCGTGTATCATGGGGTGTGATAAGCCACCAACGACAGCTTGCATCGAACAATTTCACACTAGCGGCATTTTCTAAGATATACGCCGCTATCGTGCAGGTCATATGCAAACTAGCTAACCCCTTCTACCACAGCTCCAAGGTTGCTAGGCCAGATGCTATCGATCGCTTGCCCTCGGCTTCGATCAGCACACTCACTTAAGACACACTTAGCAAAGACGACTTTCGGAGCTACTTTAGCCAGGCTTTTCGATTATGATAATAGATTACGTTTCTATCACACGTATATTCACAGAAATGAGTGTTTATGTTAATCAAGGTGAACTACATGAGTACGTATTGAGGTAACAATAAGAAGTTAAACTATGAGCCTATAAGCTACTTAATAAGTCAACCCGTGATACTATACGCAGTCTAGTTACTAAAGCACTACGTTTACATTACTTGGAAGCGGATATTTTAGCTCGCCTAAAGATAGCACGTGAGTGGACGGTATGGTATGAACATCAGACAGTAGTAGATTGGAGATACCATCTCTACCTGCTATTAGGGGAAAAACAGGGATATACAGAAGGCGTCGTATCATCAGTCAGATCCTAGCTCTATAGCTCTCAACACCTCACCTACCTACCCCTTATCTCCTCGACGATAGTGAGAACATCATTGGAGAACATGAACTCGCTTGAGAAAGTTGGGGTTTACAAGTGGGTTGTGAAGTTCGGCAATAGTGCTCATGCAAGCTGCTGCTGGATCACCGCTCCCCGCAAGGCTACCTTCCCAGTATTCGTTACCTGGGAACGCGTTGCCATCCCAAGCATAAGATAGCACAAGAAGCTGATCCGCTTCCTCGCCCCCTAGTTTAGCAGCTGGGTTGCGTTTGGAGAATTTAACAGTGATGCCTTGGTTCCGAGCGATCGTGGTAAGGGCGCCCTTAATTTCCTGTGAAGTATTGATATATGCCAGCTCGATAGTCCCTATGTGTCCCAATTTGTCTCTCAGCTGATATATGGTATCATGGAAGGCTGTCACATATAAGTCGGGTTGACGACGGTCGCACTTCCATACTCCAAGACCAAGGCCGACGACGTAGACGTACGCCTTTTGCCCAGTCGCCTTGGCACGGTCGTTGGCTTCGAGGAGCAGGATTTCGAAAGTAATTCTCATGCGTGCCATGTATACAATGGTATCAAACCTCTCCTTTGTTAATTCTGTCAAGTCGAAGAAATCCAGATAAAGTTCCCTAAGACGACGGTGCATTCGCTTCTTCGCCACCCCATTGAGAATTAGGTTCGAATCCATGTGTTCCAATCGCTCGAAGCGCGGTCCGACTAGACCAATAATGATTCCCCTGGACTCAAACGTCCCCGGTTCTTGAGGCTCGCCACGATTGTATCGGTTGCCGTCGTTGATGAAGTAGCTCGGACTGCTGACTCCTAACAAGCTGCCAAGCATAATCTCGTCGTAAGTCAGATAGTTTTCTAAAGTCGTGTAGTCTGAACCTTCTGCGCCCATATTGTCCCAAAAGGCGGTCCCGCGACTGACGCGTTCTCCGTTACGCAAAAGAGTACTGTCCTGGCTGGTGAGAAAAGCTAGAGGTCGCATCTCAATGAGCCTTGCTATTTGGTCCTTCCAAGTCCACGATTGTGAATAAAGCCGTTTCTCATTGGTTGTTCCCAGCTCACGCTTGAGCGTCAAGAACTGATCAACGAGAGCAGGGTAATCGCGGTGGACGACGATCCGAGTATCTAGTGCATCCTGTCGGATAACACTTGGATCAAAGTTGGCGATTCGATTGTGTGAAGTAGGAAAGTTGAGTTCGGTGTCTTGAAGCCCTAGAGACTCCATCGTGGGTCTGATATTTGAGTGGCTTTGTGAAGACATGATGAGATGCTTAAAAATCTAAGATTATATATAAGCCAAGTTTTTCAAGAATAATCAAGAACAATTAAATTGTTATTGTACTTTATAAGGTCACTTGGAATAATAAGATAGCTTATTGTTTTAGAACAAAGGGTAGGTCTATTGTTTTAATAGAGGGCATTTCGTTTGCCAGACTATCCCCTAATCACGTGACAGATCTTTCATATGAGTCATTGCATGGGTGCGATGTTGCTAAAGGGTGTCACATGATTAGGCAACCACTTTGCCATGATAAAGTGGTATAAATCAGTTACAATAAACCTCTTATGATTTGCCTTGGTCTTATCCTTCCGCATGCATCATGCTATAAATATAACCTTAGTACTTTTCACTGATATTCTAATTGCCGGTCGTTTGTTTCACCTCTGGGATTAGTTAATCCTCCAAAACCCGCGGTACTCGGAAACTATCTATCTCAAGCTGCTTTATTAATACAACTCGGATGAAGCCTACAATACTGTGATTGCTATAAAGCCGGCGTGAGGTTTGGGATCTCTACCAGCATCTCTAACAAGCACAGCACGTTTGAAAATTTATCTATCAGCCCCGGTGTTGCTAAATTGATTGACGTTTATGCCGTTATTGTCGGGATCGGTAGCCGCCACCTGGTAGTTGAGCCAAGACCACCGAAAGACGAGAATCACGAGTCGGACAACATGCGATCTTTACAGGTGACAAGGCTAGGTCGCAGTTATTATGATTCTAACTAAGTAGGTAACGAGGTTGTTGCGGGAGGAATTTTAGACCTAGCTTCCAAGGGACGCGGTATACACATGGGTTATTTCTTTTTGTCTACTATAGTACGTCTCCTGTACCATCCCCCCTTAAATGGTATACATCCCAAGTGGTTGATCTCCCAACAGGTTGAACCTCGACCCAACTAGAGTTCTAATAGTAAAAACTTCTCAGAGTAATCAACTGTCCACTCTGATCCCATAGCCAGATGATCTTGTAGATCTATCATATTACTTTGATGGGTCTCTGTATATCCCATAGCTTTCATTGTATGCGAGCTGATCTTTCTTTAAACTCAAAGTTAGGCTCGAGCTGCGTGTGCCGTCAACTATTTGAGATGATAACAGCCGTTGAAGGTATGAGTTCCATCATGTACTGTTGGTGGCAAGCTGGTCATCAATGATGTTGCCGCACTTGGATCTCAGTGATGTGTATCAACTTCCCTTTAGAACGAAGGAACATTTATTAACTGCCTTATTGATGCGAATTCCTTTGGTTAGTCTTGACCAGGGTTCAAAACAATTCAATAATATCAACGCATTGATCAATATGTATTGATCAATACGCCATTTCAATCAATCAATATTGACTTTTCGAATAT